>JAQQSZ010009127.1:0-12852 GCA_028646595.1 Phalanger gymnotis
GTAGCCTGCCTGTCACAAGGCTCTCCCGACTCAAGTCCATCTTCCACTCAGCTATCAAGTCATTCTTCTAAGACACGGATCTGACCATGTTATCTTCTCCCCAATTCAATAAATCCCAGTGGCTTCCCCACCACCTCCAGAATCAAATCTGAAGTTCTGTGTTCTGTAGAGTATCAAAGCTCTTTAAAATCAAAGCCCAACTCATCTCCCAGTCTTTTTACCCTTATTCACTGGCGCATATTCTGCAATTCAAACACTGGCTTCTTTGCCTTTCCTCAAACAAGACAGTCATCTCCCAACTCTAGCCATTTTCATGCCTGGAATTCTTTTTCTCATCGCTGTCTTTGAGCTTCTTTGGTGGTGCCATTGTCTGCTGATTATCTCTACCTCCCCTGTATATATCTTGTTTGTTCATAACTGTTTGCATAGTTTCTTCCATTAGACTGTGAGCTCCTGGACGGCAGGGAGCCTTTTTTTGGGGGGGGGGGGGCAGATTCTTTGTATCTCCAGTACTTATTCCAGTGTCTGGCACATTAATAAATGTGCACTTTTAGTTTAAAATAGTTTTAAATCAACATTTTAAAAGTACTTGTAAAGCATTTAATACATCCTTGCTGACTGAACAACAAAAAATTACTGGGTACTCAGGAAGATGCTGTGGAAAGAATGCTGGACTTGGAAATCACAGGATGTGGATTCAAATCCTAGTTCTGTTACTACCTGTGTGAACTTTAGCACATCACTTAATCTCTCTAGACTTCAGTTTCCTCATTTATAAAAAGAGGGGGTTGGATGAAACGACCTCTGAAGTCCCTTCTAACTCTAAATTTGTGACCCCAGTAGCCTGCTAGCTCCCATCTCTTTTCACGTATTCTCTAGGGTGCAACGTTATCAATAAATAGCTGTCGAATTAAATATAGCTGTAGACCACCTACTAATGTTGTACACAGCCGAGTGACAAGAGGATCCAGCTTCAAGGTACATTAAAAAGAAAAAAGAAAATAAAGGACAAACTCCTAATGGAGACACACGGGTGTTTTACTTTCCTCCCAATAACCCCGAGTCAGATAATACTAGTATTATTTATCCGTTCTATTTTGCTTATTAGTTGGGATTCAAACCCAAATCTTCAGATTCCAAATCCTGCTCCGCTGCCCGAAGCAACGGGGACAGGTGAAATCCTACTGGATTCGGCAAACGCTTACTCTGTAAGGGGGAAATGCACAGGTAAGAGAATGCCCGGCTTGTGGAATAACTCTGGAGTGAATCGCAGAACTTGAGAAGATTCAGGAGAAAAAGAAAAGACATGTCCCCTGCCCTTTTCTCACACCTAGCAGACAACGCAGGTGTTTTCTAAGGTCCGTTTGACAGAGGAGGAAACTGAGGCTCGCTCCGGGAGGGCGGGAACGGTTTCCTTCCATCTCCAGTACTGACTCCGCTCCTGGCACAAGGCAGGCGCCGGATAAACGTTTGTGCTTCGCTGGCCCTATCCATCAGTTAATCAATCGACATTTATTAAGCGCCATCTCTGCGCCGGGCATAGCACTGAGCGCCGGAGAGAAGAGACGGCCCCTGCCTTCAGGGAGCTTACCATCTACGCACTGTCCCGGGACGCTTTTTCTTACGGTCAGTGACCTCCCCCCACCCACCCCGCGGGGGTTCGCGGCTTCAAGCTTCCACGTCCCCCTCACTCACCATGGTGCTCGCGCTTCCCCCGGGGCTGCCTCGGTCCCCGGCTCTTCGACTCCACCGGAAGCTGAGGCTCCTCCAAACCCTCCCCTCTCACCTGGGCCAGGGAAAGGGAGATAGGCCCAGATACCGGGTTGACCCGGAAGGAATGAGAGGAAGAACAGGAAGTGGAAGGAGAATAGAAGCTAGAAGGGAAGCTCGGCCCCGGGCGCGTGCGCACTAGAACACCCGGCCAACGAGGTCCACTATGCTTGCGCAATTCGTTTGCCGTGGAGGCGGGGAGGGTGAAAGGGAGCGTACGTCTTCTGGGCTTCGTGTACGCCTGCGCAGTAAGGGCCGAAGTGTTCGTCGTTAGGAAAGCCGGCTCCCTTGCGTAGAACGATACGTGACGTAGAGAGGAATGGCGGCTTTAAACAGGCTTTACTTCGTTTGCATTCCCCAGCCATCTTTCCCAGTATCCTCTTAACTGTGACAGAATCTCATCTTGTCCAATCAAATAAATTAATTGATTCAATTTAACAAACATGTACTAAGTGCCTCCTGTGTGTAAGGGCTGTGCACCGGATCTAGAATGCGGCCCTCCCTTACCTGGGAGCTTACATTCTGGAGGTGGTGAGGCGCAAGCGCTGGCTCTGGAGTCCTCTGGGATGTGGGTTCAAATCCTACCTCTTATTAAGATTTACTCCCTGTGTGAATTTTGGCCAGTCTACCTTTTTGTGCCTCAGTTTCCCCCTCAGTAATGGGTTAAGCAAGTGGACTGCACGTTCTCCGAGGTCCCTTTCAGATTGAAGTCTTGTGATCCCATATGGACAAAAAGTTCTTTGAAGAAAGAACAAGCCTCCTTTTCTCGCAGTCATTTAGCGATATTTAATTAAACAGCTGCTTTTTGGTAGGTCCCCTGCCCCCAGTTAGGTTTTGGCCATCCCATTTAGTACAGCTCTCCTCCTGCCCTGCCAGCTTAGGGCTAACAGAGTTAAAACAGGAGGGACCTTTTTTTCAGAGAGCAAGTTGATGTTACAGATCAGGAAGGCCAAGGCCCAGGTGAAATGATTCTTTGAATTCAGGAGCTGACTCAGGATCCGATGCTCTTTCCAATATACTGCATAGGATTATAATTAAGTATTTAAAAATAATTGCTGAAGTTCAATAAATAATTATACATGGAAGTTGAACCAAATGACCTAAGCTAGGGTCCTCTTATGAACAGAGCATTAAGGCAAGGTTACAAAAGACTAGTGATTGTATGTAGTAAGGTGTTCCATAAGTTTCCAGATGTTGGTCAGTGACAAAAGATGTAGTTCTAGATTTAGGAGTCAGAAAACACAAGTTCATGTGCCAGCTTTGCTATTTATTGTCTGTGCGACTCCACAAATTTTCTTATCTGTTTGGATTTGTTTCTTCACGGGCAAATGGAAAGATTGCAATGGATAGCCTATGTCACTGAATCACAGAGTCTCTACTTTGAAAGGGATGTCAACCTGTACCTGAAAAAGGATCCATCCCACCACGTAGATGATGTTGGTAAGGAAAGCGTTTCGATGAACAGCACAGAAAGATGCTCTGAGATCATTACCATAAACCTTGTTGAAGAAAATTCATTTCCTCTTGGAGGAGGGAAATGTGACCTAAAGAACTGTCATCACAGAATATGGGCATCCAAGTTGGCTAATGCAAGACTTCCCTTGGATTTATTTAATTTCAAATGAGCTGGAATAGTTGTTTATAGGTAAATAGATAAACCAAAAGATGTATTGGACAAATCAGATGAGCAAAAATGCATCAGAATATACCCAGCACATTTGTACCTTTTGTGCATCACTCATGGTTGCCATCTAATGAGATGATGATGATGCTGTCAAACAGTTTGGTCCTGAGGAGAAATTCTAATCCTGTGACAACAGCCTCTGTAGAAATGAACAGTATAAAAGTCTCTAAGAACATTCATGTTGTCTTCTGCTCTCGCATCAATTTTGTAGTCTTTTTATGAAGAGAAAAAGCTATGATTAACGTGATGACAAATGTCATTTTGAGATTCAAGCAGAAGCAAATTGTTGAAGGTTTCTATAAGGTGAAACGGAGAGTGAAACATGGCATTTCCTAGGTTTCTTAGAAGCAATGGGGAAACTGCAAGGAAGCAGATTTCATAGGACCATAAATTTTAGAACCAGAAGGTACTTTAGAGGTCATGTGGTCCAACCTCATTTGACAAAGGAAGGTCCAGAAAAATGAAATGACTTCCCCAAGATTACACAGCTAATTAGTGTCAGAGTCAAAAATAGAACTCTAGTTTCCTGACTTTCAACACAGTGCAGTGTTCTGACCACTATACCATGTAGTTTACTCTATCTCCATTTTGTGAGAGTGAAACTGGAAACCTCATAAATTAGAGGTGAAGACCTGGATTATCAGAGGACCTAGAGTCACTAGACCTGAATTTGAATCTTGTTATTCAACTTACCATCTGTGTGAACTTTGGTTTTGAGATGGTGGAACATTCAGGTGGAGTGATATAGCATGTAGTTTAAAGTGTAGAACTCTTGGAAGAGGGCAGGGTGGAGATACAGATTTGGGATTAATTTGTAAGAATGATAATGGCAGGACAAAAAAGAAGCACAGAATCTACATTGAAGAAAAGTGTGCTGATTTTTTTTTAATGTCAGCTACTTCCTAATGATTCCTCATCTTACCCCCAACAGAACACTGTCTTGTGACAAAGAAATAAGAGTTAAGCAAAACAAAACAATATGTTGGCCATGACTGATAGCTTATGCTTCATTCAGCACCTATAGTCTACTACTCTTCTACCAAGAGGAAGAAGGGGTATCCTTCATGGTTGGGATTCAGAAGTCAACATCATCAGAGTTCTAATTATTTTCATTGTTTTCCTTTACATTACTATAATTATTATGTAGATTGTTCTCCTGGTTTTGCCTCATCGTGCATCATTTCATACAAGTCTTCCCAGGCTTTTTGAAATTTTCATCTTCAATGTTTCTTAGGTTGCAATTATGTTCTATTTTTATGCAGCTAGTCTTCAGTTAATGGGCACAAAAAATACTGATATACATATTCTGGTACATATGACTTCCTTAAGTGTGTGCTTAGTAGTACTATCATTTTGTCAATGGGTAGGTACAGTTTATAGTATAATTCCAAATTGTTTTCTATAATGTTTCAACCAATTCACAGTTCCACCAAAGGAGTATTAATGTACACCTGACTTTCCATAATCCTCCCAATATTTACTGTTTTCATGTGTTCACATCTTCGCTAATCTGATGGGTATGAGGTGAAACCTGAGAGTTATTTTTTTGCATGTCTATTACTAGAAACCTGGAGCATTCTTTCATATGGTTGTTTATAGTTGAATTTCTTCTTTTGGAAACTGTTTACATCCTTTGACCATTAATCTATTGGAGAATGGATCACATACATAATGGCATCATTTTCCTATAAATCTTGGATACCCAACCTTTGTCAGAGATATTGGCTTTGAAGATTTTTGCCAATTATTTTACTTCTTATTTTAGCTACATTGATGCAAAGCAATGTTTCACTCATGTCCTTGACACTGTCTATTTTATCTTTTACAACCACTTCTATTACTTGTTTAGTTAAGAAATCTTCACTTAGCCAGATTTCTACGAGGTACTTCTTTTCATTTTTTTTTTAATGACGTGACCTTTCCTAATGATATCAAGTACCTATTTAGAGCCTATTTTGGTGTCTGGTTTAACATATTGATGTAAACCTTATTTCCTCTTTATTGTGTTCCAATTTTCCCAGGATTTCTTATTGAACAGTATGTCTTTAGCCGCAATAGTTTATATTATTAGCTTTATGAACAATAGGCTGCTATGGCCAATTTCTTCAGACTCTTGCTTATTTAATATATTCCATTGATTGACTTTCCTATTTTTAAACTAGTTCCAAATACTTTTGATGATTACCACTTTCTAATACAGTTTGAGATATAATAATGCTAGGTCTCCTCCATTGCTACTTTTCCCTCATGTCCTAGCTCTATGAAGTAAGTCTTTCATAATTTAACTGGTATGGCACTAAATGTGTAGTGAGTTCATTTAGGTGGTAAAGTCATTCTTCTAAGAACAATAAATATTTCTCTAATTAAGTCTTCCTATAATTCTGTAAAAAATATTCATGAGTCCTCAATATGTCTTGGCAGGTTCATTCCCAGATATAGCATACATTTTGTAGTTATTTTTAATGGAATTTCTTTTTCTATCATCTCCTGCTGGTTTTTAATAGCAATATACAGAAAAGCTGATGATTTCGTGGGTTATTTAAAAATAATCTATTTTACTGAAGTAATTAATTGCTTCAATTAACTTTTTTGTTGAACCTCTGGGATTCTCTAAATTAGTCTCATGTCATCTGGGGATGCCACATTTAAAAAATAAGAGAAAGGCTAGCGAAGGAAAAGTTATCAGGTAAGTAATAGCACAACCATGGGCATATAATGTCATGATAGCCTAGAAAGAGTACCACGAAGGATTGATCATTAATAGTATCAGATGCTATCGAGAAGTTAAGGAAGATGAAAATTCCCCACTCCCCCCCCCCCAACTTCCGAAGTAACTGGATTTAATGATTTTTAAAGTAATTGGTGATTTTGGAGAAAGCAGTTTCAATAGAGTGGAGGGGATGAAAACCAAATTATAAAGGATTTGAAGAGTAATGAAGTAGAAGTAACTACTCTTTTCAAATTTGGGGAGGAAAGGAGAATGGGCAAGACAGGAGGATATTATGGTCAATAGAGTAGTTGTTTTTAGTCTAGAGGGAGCCTGAACAAGACAAAATGAAAAGGACCAATACTTGTTGTTCAGTGGTGTCCAACTCTTCACGACCCCATGGACCATAGTATGCCAGAGCCAATAGAGGTGGTGACAAAAAGGATATGTGAACTAGAGGGGACAATTGATGGGGCAAGGTCCCAGCAGAGACAGGAAAGGATGAAATAAGAGACTTTGGTAGAAGGATTAGCCTCAGAAAGGAAGAGGGACAAGCCATCGTCTAAAACTGGACAGAAAGAGGGCACAGATGAATGGCATAGGGAAGACATGGGGGAAGTTGAAGGAAGCTATATCTGCTCAAGAAAATGAAAGGTAAAGTCGTTCGTTAAAAGGGAGGGTGAGCAAGTAGAGAATGTAGGGGAGAGAAGAGAATGTACAGAAGAAGTGATGTGGGGAATTTGATAGAAAGTGAACAAATGATGAATAAAAACATTGCTATATCCCAATGAGGTTTTATAGCATTAATTTGTAGTGAACCCAGTCAATTTTTCTCCAATAGCATTTTCTTTTTTTCCCCATATTAAACATATTTCCACATTAGTCATGTTATAAAGAAGAATTAGAACCAAAGGGAAAAACCACAAGAAAGAAGAAAAAAGAGAGAGAAAAAACAGTATGCTTCAGTTGCATTCAGACTCCACAGTTTTTTCTCTGGATGTGGATAGCATTTTCCATCATAAGTCTTTTGGTCTTGCCTTAGATCATTGTATTGCTGAGAAGAACAAAGTCCATCAAAGTCAGTCATCACATAATGTGGCTGTTACTGTGTATAATGTTCTCCTGGTTCTGCTCATTTCACTCAGCATCAGTTCATGCAAGTCTTTCCAGGTTTTTCTGAAGTCTGCCTGTTCATTATTTCTTATGGAACAATAATATTCCATTATATTCATATACCACAACTTGTTCAGCCATTCCCCAATTGAAGGGCATCCAGTCAATTTCCAATTCTTGGAATACTATAAGTACTATAAATATTTTTGTACATGTGGGTCCTTTTTCCCATTTTTATGATCTCTTTGAGATACTCCAATAGTATTTTCTTCAGGAGTTCAGGAATAAATTTTGAGAAGTAAAGTAACCAAGGGGGTTAACCAAGCTGGAAGAGTGGAAAGAAAAAAGAAATTCAAGAACAGAGCAGAAGAGAGTGTATTATTCAATTCAACAAAGACTGATTAAGCAAAACACTATTCTAGTTACTGGGAAGATACTAGGTTTAGATAAAATGAACTTTGTCATTCACAAATACAGTTAATCAAAGGAATTTATTAAGCACCTAATATGAGCCTGGCACTGTACTAAGTGCTGGGGATATAAAAATAGGCACGAGACAGTCCCTGCCCTCAAGGAGCTTACAGTCTAATAGGAGAGACAATATGTGAACAAATGTATGTTTCTGTCATTGTTGTTGTGGTTCAGTTGTCCTGACAGACTTTTCATGACCCCACTTTGGCTTTTTCTTGGCAAAGATACTGGAGTGGTTTGCCATTTCCTTCTCTAGTTCATTTTACAGATAAGAAACTAAGACAAACAGGGTTAAGTGACTTGCACAAGATCACATAGCTAGTAAATGTCTGAGGCCAGATTAGAACTCAGGATGATGAGTCTTCCTGACTCCAGGCCTGGCACTCTGTCCACTACACCACTTAGCTGCCCAAACAAATGTAAATACACAAGTTACATACAGCAGAAAGAGGAAATAATTAACCTAGAAAAGACATAGGAATTGAGAGAGGACTGGGAAAGACTTCCTGTAAAAGATGAGATTTCAGTGGGGATTTAAAGAAAGCCAGAAGGCAAAGTTGAGGAAAGAGAGTGTTCCAGGCATAGTGGATAGCCAGAGCATGTGTAACAGCAAGGAGGCATGTGTCTTACAACTATAATACACAACAATATGCACCATAATGCAAAATAATATCGTTTTTGTGCAAAACATATGTGAAATAAAGTAAGGCCCAAGGAGAAAAGATGGAGACTATTCTGTGGCTGATAGGAATTATAGTAGTGAGTAGAGAGAGTAGGGGAGGACAGTAAGTTTAGTAGAATAGGGAGGAATTTAGGGACTGAATGTCTTAAGGATGGTGGAGAATAAGCTTGAGCTTATTAACAGAGGGGAGGAGTTGAAAAGACATCTTCTAGCCAGAGAAAGGGATTTCAGAATTGAGGATTTTGGAGATGGACCGTTTTCCATCAGCAGCTCTCCTTGGTTTGGACTCCACAGAATATCATGCCCCAAAGCCCTTCCCTCCTTTTGTATGTTGTCTCTCCCATTAGAGTGTAAGCTCTCTGAGAGCAAAGACTGTCTTCTTTTCTTTTTAGTTGTATCACTAGTACTTAGCACAGTGCCCAGCACATAGTAGGTGCTTAGTAAATGTACTTTCAAGTATGGGGTCTAAAGTAATGACCACCTTTGTGGGCAACTGAAGCCAATGATGACTGAATTGTCAGGGCAAAGCCACCAAAAGGAATTTTTGCAATAAGGGCAACTGCTACTGGATGTGCCTACATCAGGTGGAAAAATAAAAATTGTGTAGAGTTGGCAAAAATTGGTATCCAGTAGCTTCTCATTTTAAAAAGTTATTCTTAATTACTAGGTGCTAAATTCTCATATTTTCATACTGCTGAAGGAGTGCAAGTGTTCTCTAACACCCTAGGACAAAGATTCAGTCACCCTGCCCTTAGTCTGGCTCTAATCAGGGTACTAAGAAGTGTCATCAAGCTATATATATATTGACATTTTCAAATATGATAGTAGATGGAAGACTGGAAGACTGAGTTCCTGTGGAACATGTCTCCTATTTACTACAATGGCAAAAGTATAAGCAAAGGCAGAGCAGAGCCAAGATGGCATCTGGAAAACAAGGACTCACTTAAGCTCTCCCCAAAATCCCTCGAAACACCTGAAAAAAAAGACGGCTCTGAACAAATTCTAGAGCTGTGGAACCCATGAAATAGCAGAGAGAAGCAGGTCTCCAGCCTAGGACAGCCTGGATGGTCGCTGGGAAGGGTCTATTGCATGGTGCTGGGAACTGAGCACAGCCCAGCGTGGGCCAGTCCAGGATAGACCAGGCACTGAGGACATGGGGCAGAGCAGGATTGAGGGTCATGAATCACTGAGCTATAGCAGTTACAAGACTTCTCAACCCACAAATGCCAAAGACAACTGAGCAGGTCAGTAGAAAAACTGTTGGATCTGGGTGAGAGAAGTGTGTGGTCTGGTCCCAACCCAGGGGGGCGGGGCGGGTGGAAGCAGCAGCAGGAAGTTCCTGTGGCTGCTTTCAGAGCTCTAGCTGTGGCTTCTTCTGGCCCCTGGCCCGCATGGTGGGAGGAATCAAGTGGCAGATCAGAGTGGGAGTGCAGGGATTGCTTTGCTGGTGCAGAGGCAGGGTTCTCTTGCTTTGCCCTGCTTGGATCTGGGTTGCAGTCCTGGTTGGCGGTTCTCTGGGGAGGAGGAGTACTGGTGTGGCAGAGCTTGTGATGACAGTGGAGTAGAAGTAGCTCTGAAAACAGCAGTGCAAGGCCACTAAACCTTGGGACAAAATACTCTCTATTCTAAAAGCAGTCATACCTGGACAAAAACCTCAAGGTTCAAGCATTTGGCTGGGAACATGCACAGGCAGCATTGAAGGACATAGACTCAGATTATCAAATCTTTTTTTGGTGACAAAGAAGATCAAAACATACAGACAGAAGTCAACAAAGTCAAAGAGCCTACAACAAAAGCCTCCAAGAAAAACATGAACTGGTCTCAGGCCATTGAAGAGCTCTGAAAGGATTTGGAAAAGCAAATAAGAGAAGTAGAGGAAAAATTGGGACGAGAAATGAGAGTAATGCAAGAAAACCATGAAAAACAAGTCAATTACTTGCTAAAAGAGACCCAAAAAAATACCGAAGAAAAAAACACCTTAAAAAATAGACTAACTCACATGGCAAAAGAGCTCCAAAAAGCCCACGTGGAGAAGAATGCCCTGAAAGGCAGAATTAGCCACATGGAAAAGGAGGTCCAAAAGACCACTGAAAAAAATATTACCTTAAAAATTAGATTGGAGGGCAGCTAGGTGGCGCAGTGAGTAGAGCACTGGCCCTGGAGTCAAGAGGACCTGAGTTCAAATAACCTCAGACGCTTGACACATGTACTAGCTGTGTGACCTTGGGCAAGTCACTTAACCACAATTGCCCTGCCAAAAAAAAAATAGATTGGAGCAAGTGGAAGCTAGTGACTTTATGAGAAATCAAGCTATTATCAACAGAACCAAAGGAATGAAAAAATGGAAGACAATGTGAAATATCTCATTGGAAAAACCACTGACCTGGAAAATAGATCAAGGAGAGATAATGTAAAAATTATTGGACTACCTGAAACCCATAATCAAAAAATGGGCCTAGATATCATCTTTCAAGAAATTATCATGGAAAACCACCTTGACATTCTAGAGCCAGAGGGTAAAATAGAAATAGAAAGAATCCACATATCGCCTCCTGAAAAAGATTGCAAGAAGAAAACTCCTAGGAATATTGTTGCCAGATTCCAGAGCTCCCAGATCAAGGAGAAAATACTGCAAGCAGCCAGAAAGAAACAATTTGACTATTGTGGAAACACAATCAGAATAATGCATGATCTAGCAGCTTCTACATTAAGGGATTGAAGGGCTTGGAATATGGCATTGCAGAGGTCAAAGGAGCCAGGATTAAAACCAAGAATCACCTACCCAGCAAAACTGAGTATCATGCTCCAAGGAAAAATATGGATTTTCAGTAAAATAGAGGACTTTCAAGCTTTCTCAATGAAAAGACCAGAGGTGAATAGAAAATTTGATTTTCAAACACAAGAATCAAGAGAAGCATGAAAAGGCAAACAAGAAAGAGAAATCATAAGGGACTTACTAAAGTTGAACTGTTATGTTTACATTCTTACATGGAAAGATGATGCTTGTAATTCATGAGACTTTTCTCAGTATTAGGGTAGTTGAAGGGAACATACATATATATAGACAGAGGGCATAGGGTGAGTTGAATATGAAGGGATGATATATAAAAAATATAATAAAACTAAGGGGTGAGAGAGGAACATATTGTGAGAGGGAAAAGGGAGAAATAGAATGCATTAAATTATCTCACATAAAAGTGGCAAGGAAAAGCAGTTCATTGGAAGGGAAGGGGGGCAGATGAGGGGGAATGAATGAATCTTGCTCTCATCATATTTGACTTGAGGAGGGAGTAACATATACACTCAATTGGGTATCTTACCCCACAGGAAAGTAGGTGGAAGAGGATAAGAAAGGGGGGATGGTAGAAGGGAGGGCAGATAGGAGGACGAGGTAATTCAAAGCTAACACTTTTGAAAAGGGACAGGGTCAAGGGAGAAAACTGAATAAAGGAGGACAGGATAGGATGGAGGGAAATATAGTTAATCTTTCACAACATGATTATTTGTGGGGGTGTTTTGCACAATGATATATGTGTGGCCTATGTTGAATTGCTTGCCTTCTTAGGGAGGGTGGGTGGGGAGGGAAGAGGGGAGAGAAATTGGAACTCAAAATTCTAATATCAGATGCTCAAAAAAAAAAGTTGTTTTTGCATGCAACTGGGAAATAAGACATACAGGCAATGGGGTATAGGAATCTATCTTGCTCTACAGGAAAGTAAGGGGAAAGGAGATGGGGGGAAGTGGGGTGACAGAAGTAAGGGCTAATTGGGGAATGGACAATCAGAATATATGCCATCTTGGAGTAGGGGGGAGGGTAGAACTGGGGAGAAAATTTGCAACTCAAAATTTTGTGGAAATCAATGATGAAAACTAAAAATATTAAATAATAAAATGCGGGGGGGAAAGTATAAGCACAACATATGTAACTTACATGGCTCACCCTTGAAATTCAGCCATGGCTAGGATGGAACACTTGGAAAACAATTGCCCAGCACTTGACCAGTATGTGTCAGAGGTGAGATTTGAACCCAGAATTTCCTGCCTCCAAGCCAGCTCTTCATGTCCTGATGTATATTAATCGTTTTATATTAACATTTTGTATTAATGGTTTTTCATTCATATGTATAAACAGAAGATGGTATATTCAATACCTACAGTCAGTAAGTGACTAAATCCCAATTTCAGCCATTACTGTGCTTATTACCATAAAAAAATCACTTTTCTACCTATTTCACCATGTGAACAATGAGAACAGTATTATTTATGGTAAAACCCTACAAAAAGTTAAAACAATTTGGCTATTTTATCTCAAGGATTTACATTCATTCATTCAGTAAAATGCCCATCTGCATTGCCTTATTCAAATTGAATTTACTGGTTCCAATTCTAGGTAAATCAGTTCATTAAACTAATTACCCATCTGTA
>JAQQSZ010009128.1:0-12852 GCA_028646595.1 Phalanger gymnotis
ATGTGGCTCATGTTGAATTGCTTGACTTCTTAGGGAGGGTGGATGGGAAGGGAAGAGGGGAGAGAATTTGGAACTCAAGGTTTTAAAAAAATAGATGTTCAAAAGTAAAAAAGTTTTTTTTTTTCATGCAACTAGAAAATAAGATGCACAGGCAATGGGGCATAGAGTTTTATCTTGCTGTACAAGAAAGTAAGGGAAAGGGGGATGGGGAGGGCAATGGGGGGATGGAGGGGAGGGCAGACTGGGGAACAGGGCAACCAGAGTGTACGCTTCTTGGAGTGGGGGGGATGGAAATAGGGAGAAAATCTGTAATTCAAATGCATGTGAAAATCAATGCTGAAAACTAAACATATTAAAAATAAATTTAAAAAAAGAATGAAAGACAACAACCAAAAAAAAAATTTCTTCTTCTGAAAAAAAAAATATTCTGGATTTCCTTTTCCAGTTGGTTGACTTTCTTTTCATAACCTTCTCGTTTTTCTTGGATTGTACTTATTTGATTTTTTTCCTTCATTCTCTCTCATTTCATTTTTGAAGTCTTTTTTAAGTTCTTCCATGAATACTTTTTTGGACAGGTGGACATTTGATGTTACTCTTTGGGGTAGAAGAGGCTTTTTTTGCTTCAATATCCTTTGAAGATGAATTCTGATCTTCTCTATCCCTACAGTAACTTTATGTAGTTGGATTCTTTCTCCTTTTCCTGATCATTTATTTTTATTTGTAGCATATTATTATTGTAATTACTTCTAGTTCTGGGATATGGGGGATGGTGCCTCTGACCTCAGATCCTCCTTTAATTCTCTCCTCTGTCCTGGAACCTAAACCAAGACCTTTTCACTCCTGTAAGTAAGTGCCCACAGACAGCAGCAGCCTTACCCCACTGCTTCAGCACCTACCAGGTGTATATTGGTTCTTTATCACCCTTATCTCATCAGCTTAGCTGGGCCTGGAGTTCCACATCAGCAGAGGTTCCCTCAGTCTTCCCCACTGAGAGGCCTGACTCCTCATACTATCCAAGAAGTGAAAATTCCTGTGGCTGAAACCAAGGCTACCTTTCAATCCAGCTATCCCTGGGGCTCACCACTTGCTGTTTCAGTGGAACTAACCTGGAAGGTACACTTCACAGGGACCAAACCTTGGTCCTGGGATTTTTCATCAGATGTTTTCTGATTGTCCAAGAAGGACCACTATTCTGCCTCAGCTCTTGTTTATTTTTACTGTTCTATTTTCACCCTGAGCCACTATTTTGTCTTTTTTGTGGGAGAAATTTGGAGAATTTGGAATTTTTTGACTTCACCAACTTTCCAGAAACCTCTCAAAACCCTATCTCTTGCAGAAAGTTTTGCATGATCTTTCTTGTTTCCAGAACTTTCTATTGATTGTTTCCAATTTATCCTCTATATGTTTTTTTTCTTAAATTGATAGTTGTTTGAATGTTATCTTTCCCATTAGATTGTGGAAAGTAGGGACTATTTTTTGCCTGTCTTTGTAGTGCCTATCAGGTGCCTGGCATTATGTTCTTAGTAAATGCTCATTGACTGACTGTCTGCAAAATAGCAATCACTTCAAAGATCATAAACAAAATGCACAGACCCAAATGTAGACTTAACAATTATTTCACCAAAGAAAATTATAGAAACAATTGATAATTATGTGAAAGAAAATTATAATGATGTAATAACATGCCAAAATTTCTAGGATATATTACCAAAATAGAAAAAAAATGTTTGATGAAATGAATTCATACTTTCAATCCTAAAGTTATATTATAAAGCATCATTCATAAAAGATATTTGGTACTTGGTTTAAAAATAGAGAGGTAGACCACTGGAGAAGACTATAAAGTGGAGAATCAGAAACAATGGAACTTTGAGGCCCACTGTTCCATAAATGGAAAATACTAGTTACCTAGGCTGAAAGTCTGTATTTTCTAAAGAACTGTTGGGAAAATTGGAAAGCAGTTAGACAAAAATTAGGCTTAGCCCAACACCTTTGACTATATTCTATAATTCATTATAAATAGGTATATGGTCTTAATATTAAAAGTCATACTAATTTAAAAAATAGAAGAGATGCAGATCATATATCTCTCACAGCTGTACATAGATGTTTTAACTAATCAAGGGATAGTAGAATTAGTTATAGAAGACAAAATAGATAATTTGGACTAAATGAAACTGAAAAGCTTCTACACAAACAAAATTGATGCACCTAAAATTAAAAATGGTTAATGGAGGTAAAATTGTATCAAATTTATCTGATAAGGTTATGTTATGCAAGATGTGTGTATATGTGTATGTGTAGGGATGTTGTATATATACACATACACAAGCATGAATGTGTAGGGATATAGATTTAGATACATAGTTTTAATATCACTGAAATGCCCCCTTGCACAGGGGCGTGCAGTAACACTCCACTTACTGGAGCTCTGTGACCCCAGATCAAACTCAGCTCCCTGGAACAAACACTTGGCGTAAATCCCCGAGTCTTGCTCAAGACCCTGTGTGGCCCCAGATGGGTAAAACTAGATACACTCTGCTAATCACAATACCCTGCTTTTGTAACGGCTTGCTTGCACCTGTTCAAGGCTCATGTATAAGAAGCCCTAGATTCTTGAGCTCGGGGCTGCTCCCCTCTATGGGACAGTCGCCAGCCGGCTAATAAATGATGCTCAATATATTCTAATTTGGCTTGGTCTGTGTCACTCGGTCCGTCCATTTCATCACCAAATCACTGTCTCGTGGATAAATGGCCAAAAAAAATTTCAAAATAATTATAAAAAGGCCTTATCCAAACTGAAATAGTCAAAGCACTACTTTTTTGTTTTATGATTTAATCTTTCATTTTTTCCCAAAATTACATGTAAAAGCAATTTTAATATTTGGTGGTTTGTTTTTTTTTAACACTTCCTCATTGAGAAAGCAAGCAATTTAATATAGGTTACACAGGTGCAATCCTGCAAAACATATTTCCACATTAGTCATTTTTTTCAGTTACATGCGACTTTATTATTTTAGTACATAAACCAAAATTTGTGCAACCAGAGCAGACGCAATGGATGATTCATATTTCCAACTGGGTGGAAGCACTTTCTTGGTCTTGTAGTATCGAACCACCTGATGAATTCAGCTCTCATTCAGAATCAGTCAGAATTTAGAATCTTTATCCTTTCTGTTTCTCTCATGATGCTTTTAAAGAGCAATAGCTTTCTTGAGCAAGTGATAAAGATCTTCAGGAAGACCAGGGGCAAAAGTCCTTGGCTTTAGAATTCTCAAAAATTTGTAGCCAGTTACAGTGTACTTGTGCCACTCCATGAGAATCCCTAAGAATCGCACCAATTTGAGAGGGTGTCACACCTTGGAAAGCTTGTAGATATGTTCCTTTAGGTTGTCCTAGGCGAGCTTCAGCCATGTGGGTATGCTGTGGCAGTAAGACAAAGCTAACTGGGACAGGTCCTTCTTGGCAGTGTGCGTGCAACTCACGATGGCAACAATCAGGCAGCAAAAGAGACAACAATAGCTGTGAAAGAAAACACAAACAAACCAGAGAAAAATAAAGAAAAAAAATGCCTCAATCTGCATTCAGACTCCATCAGTTCTTCCTTTGTAGATGAATAGCATTTTTTTCATCATAAATCCTTCACAATTGTCTTAGATCATTGTATTACTGAGAATAGCTAAGTTGTTCACAGTTGATCACCTTACTATACTGCCGCTACTATGTACAATGCTCTCTGCTGTTTTTGCTCATTTCACTTTATATCAATCATACAAGTCTTTCCAGGTTTTTCTGAGAGTATCCTGCTCATCATTTCTTATAGCATAATAGTATTCTATCATGATCATATATCACAAATTGTTCAGCCATTTACCAATTGATGGACAACCCATCCATTTCCAATTCATCATCATTATTAAAAAAGGTGCTATAAATATTTTTTTGTAACTATAGGTCTTTTTTTCCTATTTTTTCTTTTCCTTACACCTCTTTGAAGATGATACAGACCTAGTAGTGGTATTGCTGGGTTAAAGTATATGCATGGTTTTATAATCCTTTGGGTATAGTTCCAAATTGCTCTACAGAATGGTTAAATCAGTATACAATTTCACCAATAATTCATTCATGTCTCAATTTTCCCACCTCTACTTCAACATTTGTCAATTTCCTTTTTATGTTATATTATCTAATTTGATAGGTGTGAGGTGCTACCTCATAGTTATTTTAATTTACATTTCCTTAATGCATTGTAATTTGGAGGATTTTTTCATGTGATTGTAGATAACTTCATTTTTTTAAACTGCCTATTCATATCAATTGAAGGATGGCTCTTATTTTTTTTATAAATTTGACTCAGTTTGCTATATATTTAAGAAGTAAGGTCTTTATTAAAGAAACTTGGTGTGATTTTTTTTAGTTATGATTATTATGTATTTCTTTCCATCCTGTCCCTCCCCCATTTATCCTACTTTCGCTATCACCTTTCACCCTGTCCATCCTCAAAATGATTTGCTTCTGTGTTTTACCTCCCACAATCTGCCCTCCTTTCCCTTCTCTTATGCCCCTCAACTCCTTCTTTCTTGTAGGGTAAGATAAATTTCTATAAGCAACTTAGTGTGTATGCCATTTCATTTTGGAGCCAATTCCAATGAGAGTAATGTTCTTTCGCTCCCCTGCCACCTCTCCCGTCTTCCCCTCCAGTGTAAAAGTTCTTTAATGCATCTTTTATGTGAAGTAATTTATCTTCTGCTACTGCTCCCTCTCTCCTTCTCCCAATACATTCTTTTCTCATGTCTTAATTTTATTTTTTTTTGATAATCATCCTATCATATTCAACTGACACCCAAGCCTTTTATGTATACTCCCTTCTAAATGATCTAGTAATGGGGAAATTTTTAGCAGTTACAAGTATTATTTTCCCACATAGAAATATAAACAGTTTAACTTTATTGAAACCCTTATGATTTCTTTCTTGCTTAACATTTTATGCTTATCTTAAGTTTGTATCTGAAAGTCAAAATTTCTATTCAGCTCTGGTCAAAACACTATTTTTAGTAATAGCAAGGAATAGAAAACAAAGTATATGACTTTTAAATAGAGACTAAATCATGGGATATAGTATTTTCAAATTCTCTCAATGTATTAGTCAGTTATGTAGATTTTTTTCCTTTTTATTCATATCTTGTTTTAAATTACATTTGTTATATAGGATGGCTCTATTTTAATAAAGATACCATATAAGGCTGAGAAATATTCACAAATTATTTTGTTTCCTTTTAGCTCTAAACCCTTCAATGGTTTGTTCAGTTTAACATTTTTACTTTTTTCTTAATATTTCTGTTTGACTTGCTATATCTAAAAAAGAAATCTATCACAATTATTGTGTTGCAATTTTCTTTTTGCAATTCATTTAAAGTTTTGCCAAATAAATTTAGATATTATACCATTTGTTGCATTATGAATAATTTTATGTGAATATGCACATATATGTATTTTTTGTCTATGACTTAAGACCAATTTAGTTTCCCTACTTATATCTTGTGATAATTTTTTTTTGCTTTTATCTGATAGCAAGTTTGCAATACCTACTTTTTTGGAATCACCTGATACATAAGAAATTTTTTTTTACCTAGCTTCTAATTTTCATTCCTTATATGTGGCCTTATTTTTATGCATTTCTTGTATACAACAGATGTGGGAGGGGGCATTTTAAGATTTTTGAGAAAAGCTTGTCATATATTATTTCATGTGAGCCTTAAAACAGCCCTTTGAAGTAAATAGAAACATGATGCTAATTTTACAGATGAGGAAATTGGGACAGAGAGGTTAAGTGACTTGCCCCAAATCACATAGCTTATAAGTATCTGAGATGAGATTAGTGATTACTTGCTCTGTTTTGATATAGGAATTTCGGTGATAATAATAGATCTACATTTATCATACACACAAACTTTATATTTCATTCAATCCTAGTCCAATTGTGAAAACACTGGAATTCCACCTTCTGAAAGGTCTCTCTGCCCAATTGTCAAGGAACAAGAACAGTGGATTACTTTCTCCTGGGTTCTTAGGGGAACATCCAGCTCTGCTGAGACCTTTTAGGATCCCAGGAGGGCATTTTTTCGTGGTGGCTGCCAACAGCTCTTAGAGATAATATCTTTGGAGACTTTTCTCACAAACATTGAGTACCCTAGGAAAGGGAGAAAGAAAAGATCTTTTCAATATAAAACCCTCTTTACTTCAGTGGCAGCCAAGGCTGTGGTACAATAGTAAGATGTGTAAAGGTAAGGTGTTTATGTAGAAGTCTGGGTTGATGAGACTGGCAAAAGGTTGCATTTGTTACAAGAACTGACAGATTATACTGAGGCTGTAAAATTACCTGAAATGAGAGAAACGGGTTTGTTTAATCACCTATGGAAGAGACCAGTAAAAGAGATACTATTTCCCAAGGAAAGCGTACTGAGATTATTGATTCTAATATTCTGAATTGATCTTCTGACATCAGATAGCAAAAATAGGGATTAAAGTTAGGATAAAAATGCAAGTTGCTCAAGATGAACAGGTTAAAAAGGCTGGCTCGAACTTTTTAAAGATCTCTGAAATCCATTCTGAAGTTGACAATGAGAACGTGAAGGCAGGTGAAGGTTAGTTGATGATTAGGGGGTGCTCTTTCTACATTAAGGATTCTTAACCTAGGGTTCATGGATCCCTTAACAAAAAGCATGAATTTAGATGGGAAACTATTTTTTTATTTTCATTAATGTTTAATTGTAATTTATCGTTTCATTCAATTATTTGAAAACATTATTCTGAGAAAGGGTATACAGGCTTCACTAAATTGCCAAAGAGATAGATGACATTAAAAAAAAAAAGACCTTTTGCTCTAGACTATGGATTCATGACTTAATGTTCTTGTTGTCAAATTGAAAATGAAAATTATCTCCCTCTGCAAATTTGAATTTCAGTCCACAATATGAGACATCTTCATATTCAAAAGGCGATCCTTGAAAATACAAATCTTCAAAATGGGTATAAGGACGTAGGAACAGATAATCAGTATGAAGTCCAGTCCAGTGGTCTAGCCCTATTCTAGGAGGTAAATATTTGGGGATTTACCTCTAAGAATAGGGCTAGACCACAGATCTCAGGCTGATAGGAGAAGGCAAGCTGCTCATCAACTTAAACAGGTCTTCCAGTCAAGCCACAATTATATCTCCTCTCATTTTCTGGCTTCTGGGTAAACAATAGGTCACAGTAGTGCAATAAAATAATAACTCTAGAGCACAAAAAAACACTTCATAGGTCACCTAGTCTAGTCTCTTCATTTTATACATGAGGAAATAGAGATGCTAGGGAGAGGCTAAAGAATGTGTTTGAATCATGTCTTGAAAAATGTAAAGGAATCTAAGTGGCAGAGAGAAAGAGGAAGACATTCTAGGCATGAATGAGAGAAACAACAGATTGTGTTTTTCCCTGGAGATAATAGCAATCCACTGGACTTCATTAATTACAGTAGTGACATAGTCACACCCAAGCTTTAGGAAGGTTTTGACAGCTGTGTGAGAGATGGATTGAAGTGGAGAGATATTTGAGGCAGGTAAATCAAGCAGGAGATCATTAAAATAGCCCAGTTGAGAGGAAGAATTACAAGTGATTGGGGGCTCTACTCTAGGGCAGGATAGTCAAGAGGGTATGCTTTTCCCTATAGTGGAGTGGTCAGAACAGCAAAGTCATTCCAATTGAAGATGAAGTGGTTAGGACATGAAGAAGGCTCTGTAGTTCATGTATGTGTACATGTGAGTGGGAGTGGAATAGGAAAAGCAGGAATACCAATATGGCTGAATTAGGCATCAGGGTAGGCAATGGGTGTACAGGCTTCTTCCTGAAAGTAGAATGCAATGAGCATGGCAGGAAGGGTTTCCCTTATTGGTGGATTGATATTTTCAAAAGTGAGTTCACCAATCTTCCTCCTTCATGGCAGGGTAGTAAGACATACTAGATAGGATCAGCAATGCATTTCCAGTACTTAAATGAGATACTTGAAATAGATAATTGAAAATTCCTTCCAGAGCACATTTTCAATTATATATCATTACTCTCTAAACATTCTTTTTGATCATGCACTCAAATGGTAAAAATGTTGAGAACACACATATGCACTAATTAAAAATTATATGCATATATTACTGAATCACTATGCTATATATATGCATATTTTACAATATATGTAAAATTTGAAAAAAATAACTGATCATTCTTATCTGATAGAAATTAAAACTGATTAATTTTCAATTTATTTAGAAAACTGATAACCTTTGGTGACATATAGGTGATGAAGTTAAATTATCCACATGATGTCAGCACTCAACTTTACCAATCTGCATCCCAAAACCTTTCTGCTCCTTGGAATTCCAGGACTGGAAACGATTCAGATCTGGGTATCCATCCCCTTCTGTCTTGTGTATATGTTGGCCATCCTGGGGAACTGCACCCTTCTGGTCATCATCAAGAATGACCCTAGCTTGCATGAGCCCATGTACCTATTCCTCTCTATGCTTTCAGTGGCAGACTTGATGATCACCACCACCACACTGCCCAAAATCCTCAGTCTCTTCTGGTTTAACGACAGAGAGATATATCTTGAAGCTTGTCTCACTCAGATATTTCTTATACACTCCCTGACCACTATGGAGTCTGGCTTCTGTTTGGCCATGGCATTTGACCGCTATGTGGCCATCTGTAACCCCCTTAGACATGCAGCTATTCTGACCAATGGAGTTATCAGGAGCCTAGGTTTGGCCATTGTCATTCGGGGAGTTATTTTGCTGAGTCCTCATCCTTTCATGCTTCGATGGCTTCCCTACTGTAAGACCAACATCATCTCCCACACTTACTGTGAATTCATGGCACTGATCAAGCTTTCCTGTGCCCAGACAAAGATCCACAGAGCCTACAGCCTCTTTGTTGCTTTCCTTACTGCAGGACTGGACTTCATACTAATTATCTGTTCCTACGTCCTTATTCTCCGTACTGTATTTTCCCTACCCTCCAAGGAAGCTAGACTGAAGACCCTGGGCACCTGTGGCTCCCATGTGTGGGTCATTTTGACTTTTTATACTCCTGCCTTCTTCTCCTTCCTCACACATAGGTTTGGTCATAATATTGCTCCCCATATCCATATTTTTGTGGCCAATATCTACCTTCTTATCCCACCAATGGTGAATCCTATCATTTATGGTGTTAAAACCAAAAGAATCCGGGAGAGGTTCCTCAAAATTTTTATGGACTAAATGACTTGAAGTTTAAAGAGAAGTGATTTTGTCAAGTGGATAATCTGTTTAAAACACAAAACAGCACATTCACTGGAATTCAGTATCATCCTTAAGAGAATTAAAGATTATAGAATTTCAGGGTGAAATCTACACCCAAACTTATGGGATCCTAAGGTTCTCAGACACTGATCATGGTTAGTAATAGGTCTCAAGCACTGATTATTCATGATATTAACTGGTGGAATTCTAGGTGAACTGGGTCTGTAAGAAGATATCCAATATCCCCATACCTTTGGTCCCTCATGGAACAGAAAGCTTTTGAGTTCCATATGCTGAGCTCTGCAGTATGATGAAAGAAGAGACAATTGTGAGGCAAAGATCTGATGATCCTATATATCTTGTGAGTACCTAAATGACAAAGGACAGTCCCTGCCTGGTAGGCCCTGATTTCTGCCCATTCATATCACTTTTTCAGTGTCAGTATTCTTCTCTTTTCTTCAGTGACAAAGGCTGATGACACATGGGGTAGAATATGAGCCATATCTTGCTCTTAAGAAGGTTAAGTTCTAAGCTGTTTCAGAAATAACGTACACATGTATATGGGGAGATCATCTTGTGCAGTGGAAAGGATGATTCAAACCCCTAGATTTGAATGCAGGCTCCACTAGTTACTATGTGTTACTTAATTTCACTGAACCACAGTTTCCTCATCTGCAAAATGAGAACAATAAAGTGAATTTTCCCTACTTCACAGAGTTGTTGTAAAGAAAGTAATTACATTATTTTAAACATAATTGTGGAAATATGTGTAAATGTAAAGAGGAAATTCATCATGTGATAATGAGTTATTAGAGCTAGGCAATGAATCATTCTTCTCCAGGTAGAACTCAAGGTTTTTGTTACCATGTCCGTGGGACAGGGACATGTCTTAATGCATTGTCTTCCTTCATTAGAATGTAAGCTCATTCTTTTCAGGGATTTTTTTTCTTTCTGTTTGTATTTCTATCTCCAGCACTTCACACAATGACTAATACATATTAAGAACTAAATAAATGTTTTCTGATTGACAAACTCACAAATTGTGGATACAGATGGGGTTTGATAAGAATATCAGTATATGTTGGTATTGAGTGTATGTCTAGGAATTCAGCACAGCTTTTGTTCAAAGAGGGTGGGGATAATCCCAGAGAATGCCCCTTTCTTGGTGAATAGTTTAGTTGGGATAAAATCTGGAGATAATGACTAATAGCTTGGATTATCCTTCTACAATTCTAGAGCAAAAGTAGAAAGAGTACTGTCCTGAGCCATGAGCAAGCTCTGCATTAGGGGAGTAAAGAGAAAGGGAATAAGCATTTATCATAATTTTTTAACGATTTTTACTCCCTCATACATATATATATATATATATATATGTATGTATATATATGTGTAGTAACATATGTTATATTTTTTATAAGCAGGGAAGCTAAATGGTGCCATGGATAGAGCACCAGGCCTAGAATCAGGAAGACCCTGAGTTCAAATCCAGTCACAGACACTTACTAACTGTGTGACTTTGGGCAAGTCACTTAACCCCTATTTTCCTTAGGTAGAATGGGAAAAAAGGAGAAGAGAATGGCAAACTGCTCTACTAGCTTAGCTTTGTCAAGAAAACTCCGTGTACAAAGATCATGAGGTCACATAGCATAGGATATGACTGAACGACAGTATAAGAACACCAACTCTATGGATATGGATAGATAGAGATAGATATATGCATATACCTGTGTGTATACACACACACATACACATATATTATACATATATACATGTGTACATGCAAATACACATACATATTCAGTGTTCCCTATCCATAGTCTCCTATTTCTATAATATACATAATATATAACATATTATATGTGTATATATTTTGTATGTATATATGTTTATGTGTATATATTATATATTAACAGTATTTCACACACACATATCTGTCTATCTATACACATACATGTGTGTATGTATGTGTATGTCCTAAAGGCTTCATAGATATTATCTCATTTTATCCTCACAATAACCCTGAAATGGAGCTGATATCATTTTCTTCATTTTATTTAAAAAAAAAACAAACAAGCAAAAGATAAGTAACTTACTTAGGGTTACACAGGTGGGATCTATCTAAGCCAAATTTGAACTCCAGCCTTCCTTTCTCCAAGCCCAGCACTTTAAACACTATGCCACCTAGCTGCTCCAATTAAGATTAGGATTATAGGCCAGAAGGTATGAAAACACCAAATTATGTGTTTTCATAATAGATATTAGGTTACTACAGAAGCATAAGGACTATTTAGCCAGTGACAAGGTTTACTCATGATGCTTAAGGTGTCATGAGTAATAAGATTACAGAAGAAGTCAGTAGGGACTCCCCCCACTCTTTTTTTTGAATAAATGTAATTTGTATTTTATATGTAACTGCAAAGTGTGATGTTATGCATTTTATTCTTCTCTGCTATATGTGTTTCATTGATGCATATGATAACGCTTTACATATTCACGTAATATGAACATATATTTTTGCCAGTGTCGTGTGTATAGATTGATAATAGTAAATCTTCTATTTGATGCCATGTGCTATATATTATGTGAGATATGTTCTTACATGTTATTGCTAATGCAGCATGTATAATTTTGCATTGTTATTGCTGGTGGCATGAGTTTTTAATGTTGCTTACTCCATTATTTAAATTCTAAAAGAAAATTTTATTAGTATTGTTTGTTGTTATATCACTTACATTTCTAAATATATATGCCTTCCTTATCTCACTTTTCCAGAAAGCTGTATTTTATGACGAATAATTAAAAATAAAGTCAGCAGAACAAATAAATTGAAAAGGATTGATCTTATACACGATGTTCTCTTCCTCACAGTCTCCTATCTCTGACTTACACACACACACACACACACACAATACATATACGCACATACATACACAAACATAGATATGTTGTTGCTGCTGTTGTTCAGACATTTAGTAATTTCCTATTCTGTGTGATCCCATGGACCTTGTAAATTTTTTTTTCCTTAACAAAGCTATTGGAGTGTTTTGCTATTTCTTTCTCCAGTGTTCCCATTTTATAGATGAAGAACTGAGACAAATAGGAGTCAAGTGACTTGAGCAGGGTCATACAACTAGTAAGTGTTTGAGGCTGGATTTGAACCGAAGTCTTCCTGACTCCAGGCCCTATCCACTCTACCTCTATCCACTGAGACACCTAGCTGCCCTGCTCATGAAAATATAATACGAGTGCACACATATATGTGTATATACATATTTATATATGTCCATTTAAGAGGGGATACATATAATTTTTAAAAGTCTGATATACATCATATGTACAGAACTCATACACATGTATAAAACAAACAGCCATTTTCCAATAAATAAATAAAGGATATAAACCCTTCCCAAAAGAATCACAAACTATAAATGATGATTGGTAAGCATGTTCCAAATCACTAATAAGTAAGGGAAATGTGAATTAAAACAAATCTGAGGTATTTTTTTAAATTTATTTTTTTTTTTTTTTTTTTTTTTTTTTA
>JAQQSZ010009129.1:0-12851 GCA_028646595.1 Phalanger gymnotis
TCTGGCTGTCCGGCAGCTTTCTGGGTGCTGGCTGTGGGTGGATCTAGACCCCCCACAGAAGCTGCTAGCCAGGTTGTTAAAACAGGGGTGGGGGTCGGATGGGAGAAGGAGGTAGTCAAGAGCAAGTGCTTTCAAGGGGGGATGGGGTCAGGGCATAAAATTGAATGGAGGGGGGTGGGATGGGAGGGAGCAAAATGTAATTAGTCTTTCACAACATGAGTATTGTGGAAGGGTTTTTACATGTGTGGCCTATGTTGAATTGCTTGCCTTCTTAGGGAGGGTGGGTGGGGAAGGAGGAGGGGAGAGAATTTGTAACTCAAAGTTTTAAAGGCAGATATTAAAAAAAGGTGTTTTTGCATGCAACTGGGAAGTGGGATATACAGGCAGTGGCGCATGGAGATCTATCTTGCCTTGCAGGAAGGTGGGGGAGGAGGGGATGAGGGAGAGTGCGGTGACAGAGGCAGGGGCTTACTGGAGAATGGGGCAATCAGAATGTATGCAGTCTTGGAGTGGGGGAGGGAGGGTGGAAATGGTGAGAAAATTTGTAATTCAAAATCTTTTGGAAATCAATGCTGAAAACTAAAAATATTAAATAAAAATGTAGATACTGTTAAAAAAATACTGCGACCCCACTGCTATTAGGGGTCTTTGGTCTAAGAGAGATGGCCAAATGATCATCCTTTTATTAATAACCTCCTGGCCTTATTAATAAATTGATTAAATTACCCAGAAAAAAAATTACATTCCTTAGCACAGGGGAAAAGTCAATCCCTTAAACATCAGAGAAAATACAAGCAGAGAAAATACAGATAAACTACAAGCAGAGAAATGAGACCAACAGACAGGGCTCTGATTGTCTGAATCGAGGCGATATTGCCATATACTTTACTTATCACACTGCATTGAGAGAGCCTTTACTTCCGAGCAGTTGGGCAAGAGGGGTGTCTGAACACATGGCTACTCAGAGTCTCGACCAGAAAATCAAGAGACCCTTCTCATGAGTAAATCCCCAAAGCAAAATACCAACTGAAAGTACTTCTCAGAGGTAGAAGACATTAAAACCCTCATGACTCAGTTCCTAATTAGTTCTGAATTAGAAATTTTTTTCTCTTCTTCTTTGGTTTTGTTTCTTCTCTCTCATGATTCATTCCATTGGTCATAATTCTTCTTTACAACTTGACTACAGTATCAGACTATGCGCTGTTTTGGGCGGGGAGAGGAAGGGGAGAGAAGGGAAAAAATTTGAAACTCAAGAACATATAGAACTGAGTGTTGTAAACTAAAAATAAAATATCTAATTAAAAAAAGAAATTAGCAAAAGGTGGGAAAGTTTTCCCGCAAGCAAGCCTCTGCTAAGCATGCTAGGAAGCTTGCTCCCCCAATAGCCTCCAGATGACTCAAGATGTATCACAGCTGTGAGTTGGGCTAGAGCTCAAAGCAGCAAGCCTAATAGTAGACAGGAAAGATCTTCGCATACAATTAATATTACACTATTTGACGTCCATTACATAGGCAACTTGTATCTGCATGGGCATAAACATCTCTTAAGTAAATACCACATAATTCTCACAAAATAAACACATTATGAGTGAAATACATATCAAAATACATAACATAACGGCTCATTACCAGAGTGGCCACATGGCCTTAAACAAACAAAAACTTATATAACATAACATCATCTTTGGGAGTGAAAATCTTTGGGGAGTGAGCAACCAGCTCCTCCTCCCTCAATCCAAAACAAAAATGTCCAAGTAAAAGTCTGTCTTTCTCCCCACACTGCCATTTTAGGCTTCCATTATGGCACTCTCAGGTGCAGGCTCTAATGAGCTAAGTCCCAGCCTTAACACAGCTCCAGTGCCTGCTTCCAAAGGGGTGGCTGGGTGACAGAGACAATGGGGGGGATCCTCGGGGTTACAGCACTTCCCCCCACCCACCATAGACAATTGCACCCCCTGGGTCCCTAACCATCCCAGAGGGACACAACAGGAAAGCACACTCAGTACTCTTTCCTTGCAACAAAGTTTTTATTTTGCCCTGGAGCT
This sequence comes from Phalanger gymnotis, assembly GCA_028646595.1. Taxonomy (NCBI): domain Eukaryota; kingdom Metazoa; phylum Chordata; class Mammalia; order Diprotodontia; family Phalangeridae; genus Phalanger; species Phalanger gymnotis. Next base: position 2,046 of record JAQQSZ010009129.1, read on the forward strand.
GAATTCTGAGTACTGAGATTCTTCCAACTGTTCCCAGATCTTGCCTGGGTCCACATGTAGGCAGCTCTCTGCTCCTGCTCCATGGCTCCATTCCAAGCTCTTGCCACTCCTGCCTGAGCTCTGAATACAACACACTTGCAGGGCCTTCACCCCTCCAGCACAGTCTGGAGTGGGGGGCTGCTCCACTTGAGCCCTGGCTCTGGCCATTCCCACTTCCCACAGGTTTGTTTTACTCCCACAGGTGCCACTCCAACCTCTCTCCTCCAGAGTGCTAGTGGAGTAGGGAGGGAGAAGGAGAGATTATCTCCCAGGGGCCCTGCTTTGAGGTCCCAGGGAAACCACTACCATCACTACTACTTATCTGTTTCTCCTCGGGCTCCACGGAAACATAGCCACCACAAGTATAAAGACCAACCCAATAACTGGAAAACATTCAACCGTATCCTAGTCCCACAAAACCCCATACTCTACTTTTAGTTTCCAAATCCTACCGACTACACCAAATGTAACAGCAAGCACCCTAGCATGCCCAGGATGGCCGGCTAGCATAGGTTCTTTTATCTGCTTTTCTAGGAGAGCAACTTAAAAGAGGTCAATGGTATTCTTTAATTACATTCACTAGTTTAGGGGAAAAGTCAGCACCCTTAATGTCAGAGAAAATACAAACAGAGAAATTAGACCAACTTAGAACCAATTAGGGTTCTAACTGCCTGAATCAAAGCAATATTGCTATATACTTTGCATACAGGACTGTATTGAGAGCCTTTACATCTGAGGAGTCTGGGGCAGGGGAAGGGAGGTATCTGAACATATGGCTACTCAGAGTCTTGACCAGGGAATCAAAAAGCATCACAATTCTCATGACTCAGTTCCTAATTAGAAATTAACAAAAGCCTTCCCACAAGCAAGCCTTCCCTAAGCAAGCTCCTCCTTAGCAAGCTTGATCCCATAATGGGCTCTAGATGACTCAAATTGTATCACAGCTGTGAGCTGGGCCAGAGCTCAAAGCAGCAAGCCTATTAATGGACAGGGAAGATGTTCATATCCAATTAACATTTCAGTAAGTTCACTTACCTTGGCAATATACTTTCCAGGGATGTACAAATATATGAGGTTGGCTCATATATGGCCAGAGCTAGCTCAGTGTACAGGAAGTTCTAAAGAATAATGTGGGAGAGAAGAGGTATTATGCTGCCTACCAAACTGAAAGTCTACAGAGCCTCTGTGCTGACCTCATTGTTATATGCCTATGAAACCTGGACAGACTACCAGTGTCATGTCAGGGAACTAAATAGATTCCATTTGAATTGTTTTGGGAAGATTTTGAAGATTATCTAGCCAGATAAGATTCTAGACACCAAGATCCCTCATTGAGTTGAACTGCCAAGCATTTAAACTCTACTACAGAGAGAGCAAGTATGATGGGCTGGCCATGTTGTTCAAGTATCAAACACATGTTTGACTAAAGACTATCCTATGGAGAGCTCACAGAAGGCAAGTATTCACACAGAGGTCAGAAGAAGTTATACAAGGACACTTTCAAGGTTTCTCTGAAGAAATTTAGAATCAATTGTGAGACATGGGAGACACTGGTATGGCACACCCCTAACATGGTGTGTCCACAATAAAGAAGGTATACCCTATGAGCAAAGCAATATTTCAGTAGCTAAAAAGAAACATGAGATATGCAAATTTAGAGACATCTGCATTTCAGATGTGTATAAGGACTATTTGTGGCCAACCTGTGGTAGAGCCTTTCAAGCTTGTATTGGTCTGAGCAGCCACAATCAGAATCACTGTACCTTGACAAAGACATAGTGATGTCATTTTGGTCCTCTTGAAGCATGAAGGATAAAAACCAACCAGGAGTATTTTGTCCTCTCCTATCTCTATGCCTCTATTCATTCTACCTTAAGCATACTTAGAATTAACCCACTTTTATCTCCATTAATTAAAGTCTTTTACTTCAAAATTCAACTTAAGTACCAATTATTCACTATCGTCTTTATCACCTCACTCTTCAAGTCTATAATCAAACCTTCTGAAGCTTTAAATGAATTCTTCTAAAAAATATCTTATTACATTGTACTTTTCCTTTGGATTTATTATACTCCCCCTATATGCCATATTTTTAACCTTATATCTTTCCTCTTTCATGATGATAATTTGATACATTTTGTCTGTGTTGGCAGCACTGAACACAGTTCTTTGAATACAGATGCTTAGCAGTTCTTATGAATTTAACTTATTTAAATGAAGAACCTCTCTTTCTTGATCTGATGTCAACCAGTTCTATGGTACAAATATAAGGATAAAATGAAAGTAGTTGGAGAAAAAAGTTTTAAAAAGAGAAAGTAAGATAATTATTGGCTTACTGTTCTTGCAGTAGAACATATAGAAGAGAGATTCAGTCACAAGATGCTGGCTCTGTAGGACAGAGCAAGGGAAAAAAAAATGTAGATCCTGGCCTGGTAGCAAAGCAGTTCTGGAAAGCCAGTGAGTGACATAGCTAGAGATCTGTCTATGGGCTGGAAAGACAATTAGATAAAGCAAATGTTGTCTGAATGTATGTGTAGGTGAGAGCAGAAAAAAAGAACAAGTTACAACTCTTGAATGGTAGAGAACCAGACCTGTATAGAGAAGAGATGTCCTGTTTACTTCTTCTTTATATCCTCACAACTGTAAGACTGAGTAGCATCTGAGAAGTTATTAGAAAAATAGAGTAAAGATGAAGCTAATGGTAAAAGTTAAACATAATAGGTAAAATTTTGCCTACAAATTGCAAAAATAATCCTGCAAAAGAGAAAATATCAAGTCACTTAATAAGCGATTTAATCTTCATGATAAAAATTAATTTGACTGGTTTCTCCAATAAACTCATTGTAAGCACTGGTTATTTTAAAATTGTGTAGATACAATTTTCATGAACCATTCTGATAATCTTTCAGTAGCTCCCTATTATTCATTAAGTAAAGTTCAAGATCTTATCTTAGTGCCTAGGGCCTTCTATTACTCGGTCTTATCTCTAAAACTCCCATTAATCTTGCGTACTGTATTCTTGCTAGACTTGAGGCCTCATTGTCATTTTTAAACATTCACCATTTTCCCACCTTCACACCTTTGCATCTTGCATTCTCCATACCTTAAATTCTGTTCCCTTCAAATCTTCCTTTTATAATCCTATCAATTCTTTAAGAAAAAGATAAAATGTCATTTCTTTTGCCAAGCTTTACTTGATTCTCTCTAGGCAGAAATTACTTTCTTTTTGATCTTGACATAGCCCTTTCAACCTCTTTCATGCTCTGTTTGTATTGAAGACTAATTTACATTGAATATTTCCTGAGTTGTCCTTGTACATTTGCTTATGTGGGATTTAACCAAGATCTTATGTTCTGTGAAGAAATGGACTCCATATTAAGTTCTTAGCATTAGAACTGTTCCTGTCATTATAGTTGTTGTTCTGTCATTTTTCAGTAATGTCTGACTCTTCATGACCATTTTTGGGGTTTTCATGACAAAGATTTGCCATTTCCTTCTCTCTTTTTTTGGAGGGGGGAAGACAGTTCAATTGGGGTTGTGAGCTGCCCAAGGTCACACAGATAGTAAGTGTGTCAAGTGTCTGAGGCTGGATTTGAACGTAGGTCTTCCTGACTCCAGGGATGGTGATCTACTCACTGTGCCACCCAGCTGCCCCTAATATATTTTTGTTTTTTGTTTTTATTTTTGGAGGGGGAAAGACAGGGCAATTGCGGTAAAGTGACTTGTCCAAAGTCATACAGCTAGTAAGTGTGTCAAGTGTCCAAGGCCTGATTTGAACTCAGGTCCTCCTGACTCCATGGCCAGTGCTCTATTCACTGTGCCACCTCCTGCCCTACCGTTTCCTTCTCCAGTTCATTTTTCAGATTAGGAAACTGAGGCAAGCAGGGTTAAATGACTTGCCCAGTGTCACATAGCTTATAAGTGCCTGAGGCCAGATTTGAACTCATAAATGTGAGTCTTCCTAATTTAAAGCCCAGCACTCTATCTACTGTGCCACCTAGTTGTTACATAGTAGGGAGTTAAAAGTAATTGTACAAATGAATGGATAAATTGAAAATGTCATTTGGAAAGCTGTTGTAATAAAAAGCTTCTTGTGTTTTCTTTAAAATATTATGGTGGTCTGACTAACATAGGCCTAGAAACAGAACTCCTTCATTATCAATTCTCTGTGAACCAATCTTTTGTTTTTCATTCTTCTCAGCAGGATTTGGGAACCATTAGCAGGTAAATTGGTGGAGAGGGGGAAGCAAAATAACTCAAAATGCAACATTTCACAAAATGTCCGTAATTTTACTGATTAGATTTTGAGGTGACATCCATATTAAGTGTTTTAAAAAAGAAACAGTATTTCAACTTTTACTTAGAACCTTCACTTCATTATTAGCAGTGTGGTGCAGAGGAATGAATGTTGACCTTGAAGTTGCAGGATCTGAATATGAATTCCATCTCTACTCGCTGCTACCCACGTAAACTTAGACAAGTCAGTTAACTGACTTGTTAACCCCATGTATGGACCTCAGCTTTATAATATCAAAATCATTGATTTGAAACAGATGACCTCTAAATGATTATTTTAATTTACTCAAAGTAAAATATTTTTTCCGTAAGAGTATTGCTTATTACAACACAATGGGATCTTGGAATCATTTATAAAATAGATATGAAATACTTACATCAGGCTTAGAAATAATTCCAGAGGTAACCTGTTTGGGTATTCCTTGCTGCAGCACTCTATCTTCATTTATTTTAGTATCTAAAATGAATCTCCCCTATGAGCAAAGTAGTATTGTGTGGGAGGAAAAGCAATGCAATCTTCTCTTAAAGCTGAAAGGCAATTCAGTTTATTAAATTAATGAACATTAATTTCAGCATTTCCAATTAACCTTCGATATTCCCAAAGTCCCCTAGAGTTTCCAGTTGTCACTATCCATTAATCTTTCTCAGCTAGGACTTGAATCATACTTCTGGTAATATGCCATTCTCATTGACTGTAATTAGTTGGGAAAGAGCACCACTTTCAAGGGGTCGAATGCCAAGGGCCCATGGGGTGAGGTGAAATATAATATTAATCGGGCATATCTAGAATAAAATATTTGTTCCCTTATATGCACAGAGAAAAGAACATGCCAGGATCACTTTGGAAAAGCCATTCAATACTTGCTCAGTACTTTCATGATGGTACTATTGTGAAAAATTTCCTTATGTTTTGGGAAAATATTTCTTTCTAGTGCCTCAGTGCATTGATCTGGAAAATTAAATGAAAGGCAGGAGTATAGTAGAAACTGAACAGTGCATTGGACCTGAGCATCTCTTCGGAAATAAATTATAAAATGAGATCATCCAGGTCATCTACAGCAAAGATGAACTGGACTAAATTTGTCTAACTCTTAATTTGAAATATGATTACCAAGACAACCAAAGATCAAAAAGCTTTGTTATATGGTTATCATCCTCTCTTTTTTCAATTGTTCCATTCCTAAATATTTGAGCACAGGGCCATTTTTTCCCCTAGTCACATCTCATTAATTTCCTCATACAGTAAAACTCAATAGTAATAGTGGATCTTGAAGTGTTATGTTAGTTCAAAAACATGGTGCATCAGTGTGAAAAATAAAATTTTCCTCTGAAAATATGAAATAAGGAATTCATTTGAATAGTCTTCACAATTTTAAATGAATTTTTGACAATTCTAAAAAGTTGAATTTAGTAAGTACTCCTGATGTTTTTTTTCACTTTCAAAAATTCTTCTCTTTTTTCATTGACATAGAAAGGCAATATTTGTGCTGCTCTAGTACATAGGAAAAGTACTTCTAGACTAGTTGACAACCCTTTTTTATAGCTCTATGATTTACCATGAGGTCTTTTTAGCTGTTCAACATCTACTATATCCATACTTCTCTTTGCAATTGAAGATAGAAAAGAAGAGGCACTTCTTTCAGAAATCTGATGTCAGTTGTGTATAGTGCATTCTTGGAGGGGTATAGTCTGACAGTGAGCATTTTTATGTAGTCTTTAAAAATTGCAGTAACTGCTTACAAAAGAAAAAAAAAGTTTGATTCTGTTGCACAGACCATGAAAATAATTACTGCTGCAAGCAATATTTCTCACTTAAAGTGAAAATTATGATGTTTGCCTTTGGGTTGTGTTTTCAAGTCAGTTGGTTTGGACTCAGCTTTTTAATGCTGAAAATTCTACAGAGGAAGATAGGAGGGAGATTCATGACTTCCACAGTACATGAAGTGTATACCCACCCAGTAAGTCAAAAATGAAGAACATAGAAAAAATAGTCAAATTGGGAGGATTTTAGTATAACACACACACACACACACACACACACACACACACACACACATACACACACACACACACACACACGTATTCTAGGTTAACTTCATAATTCCAGTGAGATATTCTACTTGTATCTAGGGACCATTGTACCTAAATATGGAGATAGGTATTCTTATTGGACTGCCTACTATCTGATGGGGTCACTGGATTTGGCAGTCTGTGAAACAAATGAGAACAAAATAGAAAATTCCCCTCTGTTAAATAGAGACCCCTTCTAATGCTGCCAGATATCAAGGGTGGCAATGATGGAAAGAGGGAAGAAATGTAATAACAATAATTATTACTATATTTATATATTATGTATAATTTAATAATTCTATTTCCCCTAGACTTCAAATTTCATTGCCATATCAATACCCAATGAAGAAACTACTACTCCCAATTCATATTGGCAATTGCATTGTAATTTATGATCTCAAGCAGAGGTATATAGCAATTTGTGTGTCTGTATGTATGTTTTGTGTGTGTGTGTGACAGACTCCTTTCAATAGCCAATAATTCCTCAGGTATTATTAACTAACAATTATTAATTTTATTATTAATGATTACACATTATACATTGTTTCATTAATTAACAATAATTATTAATGTAATGGGCATCTATTATATTTCGGGTACTGGTGGCAGACTGCAGAAGCATTTGGAACATTTCTCAAAATCATTTTTATAAATTTTAAAATAAATTACTGGAATGCAAAAGAAACCAATTATAATGAAAAATGGTTATGAAATATTTTAACATTCATATTTTCCCAAACCTACTTAAAGAATTGCTACCTTAGAGCAGGGTGGAGCCAAGATAGTGGCTGGAAAGCAGGGACTTGCTTAAGCTCTTCCCCAAATCCCTCCAAACACCTGCAAAAAAATGGCTCTGAACAAATTCTAGAGCTGCCAAAACCCATGAAATAGCAGAGGGAAACAGGTCTCCAGCCCAGGAGAGCCTGGATGGTCACTGAGAAGGGTCTATCGCATGGTGCTGGGAGCAGAGCATACCAGGACAGAATGGACCAGGAGTCAGCCAGCCAGAACAGGCCTTAGAGCCTTGAATCAGTGAGCTGTGGTAGTTACCAGACTTCTCAACCCACAAATGCCAAAGAGTGGGTTAGAGGGAAACTGCAGGATCCAATCCAGAGTGGTCTGGCCACCAGCTCTGAGGGTGGCAGAGGTTGTGCAGTGGTGGTGGTGGCAGCAGCAGGAAGCTCCTAAGGCTGCTTCCAGAGCTACAGTGTTAGCTGTTTCCTGAGTCCCTGGCTCACACAGTGGGAGGAATCTTGCAGCGGATCTGAGCGGGAGTGCAAGGAGCACTTTGTGGGCACAAAGGCAGATTCTCTTGCTGTGCCCTGCTTGGATCTGTATTGCAGTCCTGGTTGTCTGTTCTTGGGGGAGAAGGAGTGCTGCTGTGACAGAGCCTGTCATGATGTGGAGTAAAAGTAGCTCTGAAAACAGCAGTGCTTGGACCCTAAAGCTGGGGACAAAGTATTCACTATTCTACAAGCAATCATAATCTGACGAAAAGCTCAAGGGTCAAGTAGTTGGCTGGGAACATGGCCAGGAAGTGAAAATGAACTCAGACTCAAACACAGACTCAAACTCAAACTCTAGATTCCTTTTGTGGTGACAAAAAAGATCTAAACGTACACCCAGTAGAAGTCAACAAAGTCAAAGGGCCCACATCAAAAGCCTCCAAGAAAAACATGAATTGGTCTCAGGCCATGGAAGAGCTCAAAAAGGACTTGGAAAAGCAAGTAAGATAAGTAGAGGAAAAATTAGGATGATAAATGAGAGTGATGCAAGAAAACCATGAAAAACAAGTCAATGATTGCTAAAGGAGACCCAAAAATACTGAAGAAAATAATACCTTAAAGAATAGACTAACCCAAATATCAAAACAGCTCCAAAAAGGCAATGAGAAGAAGAATGCCTTGAAAGGCAGAATTAGCCAAATAGTAAAGGAGGTCCAAAAGACCACTGAAGAAAATACTACCTTAAAAATTAGACTGGAAAAAGTGGAAGCTAGTGACTTAAAAGAAATCAAGGTATTATAAAACAGAACCAAAGGAATGAAAAAAATGGAAGACAATGTGAAATATCTCATTGGAAAAACCATTGATCTAGAAAATAGATGCAGGAGAGAGAATTTAAAAATTATTGGACTACCTGAAAGCCATTATCAAAAAAGAGCCTAGACATCATCTTTGAAGAAATTATAAAGGAAAACTGCCCTGATATTCTATGACTGGAGGGTAAAATAGAAATTGAAAGAATGTACCAATCACATCTTGAAAAAGATCCCAAAAAGAAAACTCCTAGGAATATTGTCTCCAAATTCCAGAGTTTCCATGTCAAGGAGAAAATACTGCAAGTAGCCAGAAAGAAACAATTTGAATATTGTGGAAACACAATCAGGATAACACAAGATCTAGCAGCTTTTACATTAAGGGATCAAAGGGCTTGGAATATGATATTCTGGAGGTTAAAGAAGGTAGGATTAAAACCAGGAATCACCCACCCAGAAAAACTGAGTATGAAGCTCCAAGGCAAAATATGGACTTTCAATAAAATAGAGGACTTTCAAGCTTTCTCAATGAAAAGACCAGAGCTGAATACAACATTTTACTTTCATATACAAGAATTAAGAGAAGCATGAAAAGGTAAACCAGGAAGATAATTCATAAGGGACTTACCAAAGTTAAACTGTTATGTTTACATTCCCACATGGAAAGATGATGTGTGTAATTCATGAGACCTTTCTCAGTAGCATTAGGGGAGATGAAGGCAATATAGAAAGACGGCACAGGATGAGTTGAATATGAAGGGATGATATCTAAAGAAATGAAATAAATTCACAGGGTGAGAAAGGAATTTATTGAGAGAAGGAGAAAGGGAGAGATAGAATGGGGTAAATTATCTTGCATAAAAGTGGCAAGAAAAAGCAGTTCTGTTAGAAGGGAAGAGGGGGAAGGTAACGGGGAATGAGTGAATCTTGCTCTCATCTGATTTGACCTGAGGAGGGAATAACATACACAATCAATTGGGTATCTTACTCCACAGGAAAGTAAGGGGAAGGAGATAAAAAGGGGGGATGACAGAAGGGAGGGAAGATAGGGAGAGGAAGTAATCAAAAGCAAACACTTTTGAAAAGGGAGTCAAGGGATAAAATTGAATAAAGGGGGACAGGATAGGATGGAAGTTAATATAGTTAGCCTTTCACAACATGAGCATTGTGTGAGTGTTTTACATAATGATACATATGTGATCTATGTTTAATTGCTTGCCTTCCTAGTGAGGGTGGGTGGGAAGGGAAGAGGGGAGGGAATTTGGAACTCAAAGTTTTAAAAGCAGCCGCTTAGGAAAAGGTTGTTTTTTGCAAATAGCTGGGAAACAAGATACATAGGGAATAGGGCATAGAAATCTATCCTGCCCTACAAGAAACTAAGGGGAAAGGGGATAGGGGGAGTGGGGTGAAAGAAAGGATGGCTGACTGGGGAAAAAGGGAATCAGAATATATGGCATCCTGGAATGGGGGGGTGGTAGAAATGGGGAGAATATTTGTAACTCAAAATCTTGTGGAAATCAATGTTGAAAAGTAAAATGCTAAATAAAACAATAAAAAAAAGAAAAAAAAATAAATTGCTATCTTAGAGCTTCTTAGGTCACTAAGAGGCTACATGACTCAACTCAGAATATGCAACTACTATGAACTAGTGACATGACCTGAAGCAAGACTTTCCTAACTCTATAGCAGACTCTCTATCACTTAGACCATTTATAAACCCTTATCTTTAGAAGTAGTTTCATCATCTTCCCACAAGCCAAACATCATGTCATGAGATATTTGATCAATTCATCTTGCACTGTTCACTATGATTATAAACAAGCAAAAGAATGCCACGAATAAAATTGAATAATTTGTGCAAATATCTGTTATAGAGAATAAGAAGGGAGGGAAGATTTCACAAGATTTTCTTGTGAAAATCTTGACATGTTCCTCTTCAAGAATAGAAATTTAAATTTCCAAAATATTGCTTAGTTTCTTCACGTATTGAAATACCCATTGTTTTTGCTTTATTTCTTGTTGCTTTTAGACTAAAGAACATCAGGACTCAAAAAGTAATCATCAAATTCCAATGAGAATTTGCAAGCAAGTGTTTAAAGAATTTTCATAAATATCAGTGAATGATCCATGCTATTTAACATTTTTAATCCTTGACTTCAATGAGGGTACGAATATTGCACATTTTAAATATGCCATAAACATTAGAAGAGAGAGTTAATATACTGGGCGACATTTGGAATCTAAAAAATAACATCTTGACATAGTAGAATGTTAGGTTGAATATAAATAAATTGAATTTTAACAGATGTAAATATTGGTTCCAACAAAGCAATTTCACAAGAGGACAATTGGGGAAACAAACT
>JAQQSZ010009130.1:0-12851 GCA_028646595.1 Phalanger gymnotis
GCCTGTGAAAATCAATGCTGAAAACCAAACATGTCAAAAATAAATAAAAAAAAAAAGAAAAAGAAAGAAAGGATATGAGGCAAGATTTGAACTCAGATTCTGCCGATTCCAAGTTGAGCTCTGGATCCACTCTGCCAAGCTGCTTCTTTGAGACCCAGGTGCAGAATCCTCTTCCATGTGAGGCTCCCCTTTGTCTCTGCTAGGAGGGGATGGAAATAGGAGTTCACAATTGGAATATTCAGGGGCTTGTCAGCCTCATCAGACACAATCCTGAAGGTGAGTGTGTAGGAAAAGCCGAGGGAGCCAATTAGAAACTCTTTCAACAGAGAGTAAGAAGGGTGGAAGACGTACCCAAGAATTATTCTGTATTTGTAGCTGGCAAATTGCTTTTTCAGGTTCAGAGATTGGCTCTAATGAGAGATTTTTTTTGACATGAAAGAGCCAACTCCCCTTTCTTCCCAGGATTGACTTGGTGCTCAGGTGATCCCCGAGGAAGGCCTGCCTGCCCAATGGCAAGGGGAGAACGATGGGGCTGAATAATTCTTCACACCTGTGGCTTCATCACCATCTCTGTTGGTTTGAAGAAGTCAGAGACCCGTGTGAACAGGAGGCAACTTTTTCACAGATTTGGTAGTTGATAATGAGATCCAATTCTGCTGTAAGGGGTGGAAGCTGGGGTGGCTGTAAGTTGGTGATGGCATGGTTTGATGAGGGGGCTGAGTAGCCAGTCAGGAACATTTTCCTCCACCCTTCCCCAAGTTCAGAAGGTCATATTCCTAGTTTTGGCCTGCTAGGCATTCATGATGCAATAAGCATTTATTTGGATTTGTCCTTTATGGTTAAATATTCGTTGCACCGTGGAATCCAAAATAGCACAAGAAGTTGACCATCAATGGGAGAGATAATGCAAAAACATCGTAGGAACAAGTCAAAGACAATGCAGTATTCTGTTCCATTCAACCAATAGAAATATGTATGTTAACCCATGAACACGACTCATGCTCATAGCAATCAGTCAATATTTTTACTAATTAAAAATAGCAAGATAAAATTTTAGAAACAATGAGGGGGGACAGTTGTAGCCTAGTGCCTTCTCCTAGAGAAGAGAAAAATCAAAAATTTAAAATAAAAAAATGGATAAATAATATGAGGAGGAGAAGGGCTAACATGATACCTGAGGTCCCTTTTGGCTCAAAATCTCTGATCCTATGATCTTTCTGGGCCTTGAAAACTTTATGACAGAAGAAAGGTTAAGAAGAAATTAGCCATGCTTTGATGCTGAAGGACTGGAGACATACCAATCCCCTTTAGGGATCCTCTCTTGTCAATTAATCTCTTGGCATATAAATAGGTGATGTCAATAAAATAATTGCAGAGAGGACTGTGGTTTCTGAAGCAGTTTAAGCTAGCAAGCCTGGTCTGACCACTGCTCTGGAAAGGGGCTAGATTTGACCTGGTGGAGGGACAAGCCTTCAGTGGCCTTATTGGCTCTCTTGTTGACTGCATCCCTCTGTTCCCCAACATGTGCCACATTTCCGCTCTTGGGCATACATTATTTCTACCACTTTTCAGTCTTCTCACTTGTATAGTGGGGACTCTTCCTTATATTAGTTTCCATTTGTGTTGGCATGTAGGTGGTACAGTGGATAGAGCATCAGACTCAGGAAGATGAGAATTCCATTCCAGTCTCAGACACTTATCAGCTGTGTGACTTAGCCTCTCTCAGCCTTAATTTTAACACCTGTAAAATGGAGATAACAAAAGCACCTGCTTTGTAAAGTCATTGGAAAAATCAAATGACATACTATATGTAACAGTTTACACATTTAACCTTAAAGTGCTATGTTATTATTATTGGCTATCATTATTACCATAGGAGGAAAAAGCACCAGATGGGGAAAGCTACTCCATGCTCTGCTACCAAGTGGTTCTGGGCTGTTGCACAGGTTGCTTGACTATCTACCTCATAAGGCCTTAGAGATAGAGACAACCATAGAGTGTCTAATTCAACCTCCTCTTTTGTCACATGGACAAAAAGGTAAACTGATGTTTATATGAGAAAGTTAGACTTGATAAAATTTAATTCAATTTACTCCAATTCAACAAAGATTTATTTTGTGCATCCTAGGTACAAGTCACTGTGCTAGGTAGTGGAGATATAAAGAGAAAACAAAAACACTTTCTACTTTCACCATATTGATACTCCATTTGGGGGGCACATATCTGTCCCATCCCATAATTTTTCTTCCTTTCCCTTCCTATTCCATTCTACCCATTCCCCTCTTTCCTTCCTGTCCCATCCCATCCCATCAGTTTTCTCCCTTCTCATTCCATTACACCTATTCCTCTCTTTCCTTCCTGTCCCATTGTATCCCATCCCTTTCCTTCCCTTCCCATCCTTTCCTTTCCCTTCTCACCATATCATACCCAATTCAATTCAATCCGATTCCATTCTATTTCATCCCATATAATCCCTCCCATCCAATCCAATCCAATAACTGTTTTATTAAGAAATTCACTATTTGAAGAATTGTGCAAGGAGATATAAAGATAAAAAAATCCATGCTTTCAAAGAGTTTATATTCTACAGGGGAAGGAAGAGTGGGTGCAATATGTAAACAGATAAGTATAAGTAAGGTAAGAGTTTTTAAGGGTAGATGTCATTGAATTGTAAGAATGGAAGACTGTTAAATATGGTATTTTGTTATGAACTCTGTCCCATGTACTTTCCCCAAAAGTCATTAGAGTATAAGGTAGGGCCATCTCCACTCATCCTGATTTATATCAGGCCACTGGACCCAAATGACTCTGGAGGAGAGAGTGAGGCTGGTGACTTTGAACAGCCCTGCCTCACTCAAATCCAATTCACTTGCATGTCATAGCATCACCTCCCTGATGTTATGTTCCTCTCTGAGAATGAAGGACAAACAACAACACAAGGGACTGAGGGAGACATTCAAAACAGATAATGTGAAACCTCCTCTATTCATTAAAGAGATACCCAGGATTTGTGACTATGGACTTTGCCAAGTACAGAAGATTTATTGAGGTCTAGGGGGAAAAGTGCTGAATAGGGGGGAGCTGCTGAGTTGTTTAATCAATTACTCCATCCTGGCTTGAGGTAAGTGAGAAAATGCTATGTCCTGGTGCACTTGAGGGGGAAGAACAGATTTCCATTATTTCCTGTGTGTGAACAAGATGCCTAGACACCTTTCTAGGTGCAACAGAAAATTTGTTGAAATTGGCTCAGGAACTTGGTCACACCATCTGGGTCTGTAGAGAATAAAAATGATAGAGTTAATTGGAATATGCTGAGGAAGAGGACAGCAACCAGAATGGGATCAGAAAAAGCTTCCCACAGATGCATGAATTGAGCCTTGAATGAAACTAGGAATTCTAAGAAACAGAAGAGTGCAGGGCAGGACTACATTCCAGATATAGGGGACACATTATGGAAATGCATGGAGGGCAGGGCATGAGAATACCAAGTTTAGCAAACCCATGGTGATTGTTTCCCTAAGAAAAATAACTGTGAAGGGAAGTGATATGGAATATGGTAGTCCAGGAAGGTCAGAACCAGATTATGGAAGGCCTTTAATACCAAGGAGACTTTGCCTTTTCTCCTGGAGACAACTGGGAGCTCCAGAAAGTTTCTGAGAGAGGGAGGGGTATGGTCAGCTTTGTGCCATAGGAAGACATTTTTGGCATCTGTGTTGAGGCAAATGGGATAAGCAGAAGCCAAGAGACCAATTACCGGGCTATTAGAGAATCCAAGTGAGAGGTAACAAGAGCTGACCTAGGATGTGGCTAGATAGGTGAATAGAAAGGGCTGGATATGAGACATTGGAAGGGAGCACCATGAAGCTTGAGAACTTGATTGGATGTGTATGTGTAGGTCTCCAAGGTCCCCTCCTACTCCGACTATCTGGGATTCTATTATTGGTGTTCTTTCACTTTCTGAGTGGCCACATCCAGCCTCAATAGCTCCTAACATCCTAATTAATGGGTTGAATTTTGTAACAACCTGAAGCTTTCTCTGGGCTGGGGCCCCCATTAATCAGCAGAGCCCAGCAGAGGTCTCTTGCAACTCTGCCGCAGGCACTATGCAGAATTCATCATCCCAACCCAAATGAGATGGCAAAAGGAATGTGGAATAATTTGGGAGCTCTTATTACTGGTTTGCTAATGCAGTCTGACTTCCTGGTAGGGGTCAGCCCCACCATTCATTTCTTCCCTGGGTGACTGGTCTGTTGTTGGGTGTTTGTTCTGAAGGCTGGTTTGGAACTGAGCCAGCTGTGGGCTTTTGTTTATTCTCCTGCCTTCTAATTAGGATGGGGAACAGTCAGGGAGAAGATGGCATCTTGCAGGCAGCCTGGTTGGATTCTTTGCGCAGTGTTTGGGAAGGCAATGTAACTTTTACAAGGCTATTTTCTCAATCTGAACTAGGAAATGAGTAGCAATGACAGGAAGATATCAGTAAGTCTAGGCCTGGAACTTGAAAATATTGATCTTTCTTTTCATTTCCTTGCATAATGAGTGACTGGTGGCAGTGTCATATAAGGAAAAGATCACTGGCTCTGGAGCCAGAGAGAAGATGTGGTCTCTAATCTTCAGGTCAAAACCTTTGACACTTAGCACATATGATCTTGGGCAAGCCAATTAACCTCCATGGGCCTCATTTTCTTCAATTGTAAAATGGTGGGGAGGAATGTGAGGGCCTCTGAGGTCCCTTTCAGCTCTGGATCTATGATACCACAATCTTTACCATCCTATTGGTCACCATTGAACAGACAGATGTGCCAGCAGCATCCTGGACTCCCTTCATGATAAAGCTAGAAGGGGCCTATTGAAATGAGAGCCACAGAGAAATGACTTGACCAGTTTTACAAAGCGGGTTGGCATCAGAGTCTAGGCAAGACTAAGTCTTCTGATTCACGGAGTTATAGAATTAAGAGCTAGGAGATGCCTTAGAGACCATATGGTCTATCTTCCTAATTTTAGAGATGAAGAAATTGAGTACCAAAGAGGGTTTGAAGTCCAGAAAGAGTGACTTTCCTATGGGCATACCCTGTCAGATGTGGGACTAGAACTTTGAGTCCCAGATAGAAGAATTTGGGGTCCAGAGAAGGCAAACCATTTGCCCAAGTATGTCTGGAATCTACGTCTTCAAACTCTAATGGTGATGCTCATTCTATCACACCATTTCTCTCTATATGGAGAAAGCAATTTCTAGGAAGAGAAAATGCCTTTCTTAGAGCTATAGATTCATGATAATTTGGAACTTGAACCCAGATCTTTGGGTTTGTGCCCATTCCATTCCTTCATGTTTCCCAAATTGGGATGAGGAATTCAAATGAAAAAAGCATCTTGTTCAAGGACCTATTAGTGTCACAACTGGCTTTGGATGCCAGGAAGAGACCTTTGGAAAAAGATGTCTTCCTTTCCAATTCACATGACCCCCAAAGAGATTCATAGGCTTCTTGCCATACCAATGTGTGAATGGAATTGCAGAAGAAAATAGCTTTATTTCCTTGGAAAAACACCACCAGTTATGTCAGAAATAGTTTAGCAATAGGACCTTGGAATAACAAGCTTTTTTTTCTTTGCTGATCACAAACCCAGCAAGACCTTGAGTGTTTGCCATTCCTCTAATGAATGCCAAGTTTGTTTATCTCAGATCAACCTACATTTAATTATTAATATTTTGTCCACAGACATTGTAAACTGTCATATTTAATACTAAAGAAACAGATATCCTAGACTCCAGGAATTTGGGTTAATAAGACAGTTATTGTATGTGCTAACTGATTTAAACTAAATCAACCCAACAATACAAAACTGATGCCTTATTCATTATAAAGCTGTGAAGTCTTGGGCACATGGTTTGAATAATTTCTTGGTATTTAATGCCATCTAACAGTTCAATTAATCAAAATTAAAGACACGTTACAGACCTTAATTGAATGAATTGCGATTCAGTAGGTGGGCATTAACATATAATCCTTCCCTGAGCCCCCAGCTAGAAGTGATCTTTCCCTCTACTGAACTAACATAAGAACTTTGTGCCTTTCTATTACAGCATGGATACATTCTACCTTTTATTACCATTGTTCTTACATGTGACTTCTCTCCCCCAATAATGCTGTGTGACCTGTAGCCCACAGTCCCTCAAACCTCTGGGTTCTCAAGGACTAATTCCTTTCCCAGTGGCTGATGGGAAAAGTCATTTTCTCTTTGTTTCATTGCTCCTATCCAGAGTTTATGGCAGGAATTCTCTAAATAAGTTTAGATTTCCACAAATGTGGAATAACAAGCTCTCCAAATCTTTTACAAGCAGTCAAATCAACAAATGCATACTGTGCATAGGATAGCCTTTATTTCACCCCACAGAAAACACAGAAGATGCACAGGAGTCCCTAAAGAAACATGGAAAAGATTCACAATAGTTCTCCTTATATGGAACTAGAATCAAGGTGGCCAATGAAGCAATACTATGATATTCTGTTGAATCCCTAGCTCAGCCTGGGTAGAATTTGGGTTTCAGTTTTCTCAACTGTAAAATATATCTAAGGCAAAGTTTCTAAAACTTTTTTTGCATGTGTCATTGACCCCTTCAGTAGTATGGTGAAACTTATGGATCCCTTCTCAGAATCATGTTTTTAAATGCATAAAATAAGATACCTTGGATTACAAAGGAAAACCAATTTATAAATTATAATGATCAAAATATTAAAATAAAACAAAACAGAATCATAGGTACCAAGTTAAGAACTCTTGGTCTAGGATCTAACTAGAAAGGATGAACAGAAACCCATCTTGAAAGATACTCAGCGTTTCAAGTAGATCAGTATAGGACAGCTATTTATTTCCTCCACTCTAAAAGTGACCAAATGCTGGCTCAGCATCATTCATGCTGACTGTAGTTCTGTGTCCAGAAGATTGAAAGGGTCGCTTGATTATCACATACAGCTGTGAGAGTTGATCTAGCCTTCACCCCTAAATCCTGCTTCTGCTCCTCTTCCATTGACATGGTTACTACAGTTCAATGATCCACTAAAGCAAAATCGTCTAGTTGTTGAGTTGTTTCAGTTGTGTCCAACTCTTCCTGATCCCATTTGTTTTTTTTTTTTTGGAAAAGAAACCAGAGTGATTTTGCCATTTTGTTCTCCAGCTCATTTCACAGATGAGGAACTGAGATGAACAAGGTCAAATGACTTGCCCAGAGTCACAGAGCTAGTCAGCGTCTCAGGCCAGATTTGAACTCAGGTTCTCCAGACTCCAGGGTTGGTAGTCTTTCCACTGTGCCACTGAGAGGCCCAAAAGGTATAGTAGAATGAACTTGATTGGAAGTCAAGAGTTTCATGTTTGAGATCCTGCCTAGGTCCAACTCCTCCCTGGTCTTTTACTTCATTGTTCATTAAATGAGGGGGGTGGGGTAGAAAGAGCCAAATAATCTCTAAGTTCCCTACTAGCCAAGAAATTCTGTGACTATGTTGGCCCCATCATAGAATGGCCAGCTGATCAAGGCACAAGGAAAGTGGTTAAATTTTTTAAAGGGGAGGAAACAAGCACCTACTACGTAGCAGGCATGATGCTAAATGCAAATATTGTCTCATTTGTTGCTCACCATAACTCTGGAAGTAGGTGCTATTATCAGTCTTGTTTTACAGTTAAGGAAACTGAGTCAGGTGCGAGTTAAGTGACTTTTCTAGGGTCACACTGCAGTCTGTATGTGAGGCCAGATTTGCAGCTGGTTCTTCCTGACTCAAGGGTCAGGGCTCTATCCATTGCACTACCTACTAGCAATTGCTAGTGACTATAAACTGGGATTGCTAGTTTGGGCCCTCCAGTCTCTCAAGGTCAGGGTGGAGGTTGGGCCATCCACCCGGTGACCAGAATGTTGCAACCTTTCACCTGCCTCACAGCTCAGGTGAGTGTCTGGGTGAAAGAGACTGGAGAAAAAGCAAATTCCATATTAAAATGAAAATATCCGCTCTGTCAACTGGCCGTGCTCCGCTTTTTGATCTCATTTGCTGGAGTAAGATTTTATATAAAGGAATCTCGAGTTTTAAATGAGGTGCCAGGTGCAATTTGGTATTGCGGGTATGATGAGTGGGCCTTCCTTTCAGGGAACCAGCAGAAGCATGGCCCCAGGATCTCTGCTTCTGACTAACAGTATGCTGGCTGCTTTTGTGGTGCCCAGGATGGCTTCCTCTCAGACCCATGACAGCTTGAGGTGGGCACTGTTATGTGGACCCAACATTGCTCTGCCTCTCTCAGACTTACATGGATGGATGTGGAATCTGGAAGGCCAGTGTCTGACACTTTAGACACTTACTAGCTATGTAATCCTCAGCAGATCATTAAACCTCTCTTTGCCTCAGTTTCTCCATCTATAAAATAGAAAGGTTAGAGTTAATCGCCTCTGAGGCCCTTTCTAGCTCTAAATCTATAATCTCATGGTTTTTTTCAGATGCTTTCTAGATTGTTTAGAAATTAAGAAAGAAACAGAAATGTCCATTAGGGGTGTCGCCATTGGTGTGGTAGTAATAATACCAAATTACAATAATAATAATTATCAATATTACAATAACATTAATTAATAATAGTATATATTAATATTATTATAATAGCATTAATTATAATAATTATAGCTAACATTTATATAACACTTTAAAAGGTTTGCAGAAAGCTTTACACTTAATTTGTCATCTTATCCTCACAAAAATCATGTAAATTTGGGGCTATCATTGTCTCTGTTTTACAGATGTGGAAACTGAGGCTGAGAGAGATTTATCCAGAGTCAGACTGATAGCTAGCCACAGTATTCTAGAGCTAGAAAGCCCCTCAGAGGCCTGCTTGTCCTACACCTTCAATTTACAGATGTAATAAAGTAATAAAGGCCAGGGAGGTTAAATTCCTTGCCTGAGAGGCAGCTAGGTGGCGCCATAGTACACAGAGCACTGAGCCTAGAGTCAGGAAGCTCTTAATTCAAATCTAGCCTCAGATACTTACTAGCTGTGTGATCTTAAGCAAGTCACTTAACCTCTGTCTGCCCCAGATTTTGGATGACAGCACCTACTTCCTAAGTTTTTGGGGAGATCAGATGAGACATTAGCCTAGTGCTTGGCACTTAGTAGGTGCTTAATAAATGTTTCTTTCCTTCCCAAGGTCTTATATACAAAATGCTCAAAGGAATTTTGGAACATCTTGTATAGAAAACATTAAAGGTGGGATTTGAACCAGGTTCTTTGTGAGGACCAGTGCTGTCTCTTTGGACCATATTGCCTTCTTTTCTGAAGCAAGATTTGAACTCGGGTCTTGCTGATACTACTCTCTATAAAGATTTACAGTTTCCAAAACAATTCTCTGAGATTGGGAATGAAAACGTTTTTTAGAAATATCCCTCTGAAGACCAACTTGTTAGCCATGTTGGGGTGGGGTGGGGGTGATGGCCAAATAGAATATTATTATTATATCTGGCTCTCTAATAACTTTGGACTGGACTTGTGATTATCATAGAGGGTGTTCCAAAAGTCTTAATGCCTTGTTAAGCTAGTCAGCATCAAATGATTAAAGCTTAAAACTGCACTAAGACATTTGGAAGCACCCTACATCCATCCTATAAATGAGAAATTAGAAGCTCTGAGGGGTCAGATCATAAGATCATTGGGTCATAGATTTAGAGCTGAAATCAGGTACAACCCTCTCATTTTACAGATGACATGACTGTGGCCAAGGGAAGTTGGATGACTTGCCCAGGGTCATACAACTAGTCAGTATCTAAGACAGGATTCAAATTTGACTCTTGCTGAGACCCAAATTCTACCCTCCGTACCACATGGTAGAAATATCAGAGCTTCAGGAACCAGAAAGTCTGGGATCAAATTTTGGTTCTGCCACTTACTCCTTGTATGACTGGGCAAATCCCTTGACCAATTTCCTCATCTACCAAAGGAAGAGACCAGACTCAATGCTTCTTAAGGTTCCTCTTAGTTCTAACAGACTTTGTCCCTATGATATCCGCCTGCCCCTCCCAAGGACCATTCTACTCACTGGCCTAATGGTGGGCAGTGAATAACAGGGTCTAGACTTGGGACAAGTATCTTGATGTATGTATCCAATAAATATTTACAAAGCAACTACTCCATGCCAGGGACTATGATACATGGTGGGATATAAAGATAACAGTGTAATAGTCCCCTTATAAGTTCCAGAGTTTCTTATCCTAACTCCTTAGTCACGCTCATATGTTGAGTCCCCAGTTGCCTGGCTAGCTACGTCTTCCTCTCCTGGTTCTAGGAGTAGAACCCCCTGAGGAACAGTGGGGTTTTTCCTAATGCTATAGGTTTGAGCCCCCATTCCAATGCATTCTTCCCAAGGCCAATTATTAGTTATAGCTAGTATCTCCCCTATATCATTGATTGACTCAGTAATTAATATATCAATTTTATTAATTAACATGAATTAGGCTTTTATAAAGGGATATTTACTCAGAAGATTTAGCATGAGCAGTAGTAAAAATATGTTTCCCTGAATCAGGGGCACACTCTTTCTTTTGCTACCTTTTTCCCCAAGGAGATTAGGCTCAAATTGGAAGCAGTTGCTACAAAGAATTTATTTACACCAAGTTCACTCCCCAGTGAAACATAGTCAATAGACAAAGTCACTCTTCTTACTTAAAAAATGTGTCTTATCTGTAGGGTTGACATTGGATCTTGGAGGTTGCTCCTTTCTGGGCTCAGGGGCTAGAAAACTCTGGAGTATATTCTCTCCTGACCTTTCAAAGCTCAAAAGGTAGTAGCTGTGGCCAACACCTCTTCACACAAGAGCAGGAAGAAAGCAAATCCAAAGGGGCAAAGGATAGACTTGCCACGTGGCCACCTTTGGGCCCTGATGGAGAAAGATTCTTAGTGATGGCATTGCTTTCTCTTGCTCCCTGGTGGTTTATAGCAGTCATTGCCTGGTTCAGTCACCATCAGGAAAGACAGAGAGAGGTCAAGAAACCTTTTGTCACAACGTTCAGTTGCAACTCGGCATATAGACAAAAAGAGCCTCTTCATCACACCGGAAACAGATGGGACAGAGAGAGTGCCTGGAATGAGCCAGAGTTGTGAGCAGGGTCTTCCATTATGTATGCCTAGAAGCAGTCTCACAAAGCATCCATGTCTCTCATTGGCCAATTCTCTATTATTTCTTAATCAACCAACCAATAAACATTTAATTAAGCACCTACTATGTGCCAGTCATATAGCTCTAGGGATAAAAGAGGAAAAACACAGTCCCTGACCCAAGGAGCTTACAATCCAATGGGAGAGAGGACATACAAACAACTGTCAATTAATTTTTAATTAATTGTAAGTCAATATACATTATATTTTATCATATTATATAATATATTCAATATATAATATAACATATTGTATAAATAAGTATAAATCAAATAAAATCAATCTTTATTAAATGCCTACTAGGTGCCAGGCACTGTGCTAAGTCTTGGGGATACAAAAAGAGGCAAAACGCAGTCCCTTCCCTAAGAAGCTTACAGTCTAATGGGAGAGATGACATGCAAACAACTATCAACTAATTTTTAATTAATTATAAATCTATAAATATTATACTTATATATCATATTTTATCATATA
Organism: Phalanger gymnotis; assembly: GCA_028646595.1. Taxonomy (NCBI): domain Eukaryota; kingdom Metazoa; phylum Chordata; class Mammalia; order Diprotodontia; family Phalangeridae; genus Phalanger; species Phalanger gymnotis. The sequence goes on from JAQQSZ010009130.1 coordinate 11,646, forward strand.
TAATATAGTCAATATATTACATTACATAAATATATAAATAAATATAAATCAAATAAAATTGATCTTTATTAAGTGCCTACTAGGTGCCAGGCACTGTGTTAAGCGTTGGGGCTACAAAAAGAGGCAAAACACAGTCCCTGCCCCAACGAGCTTACAATCCAATGCAGGGGACGAGGAGCTTACATTCTCCTTGTGGAGACAGGAATGCAGAGGGCTCCTTCTCTCCCACGACTCTTTCATTCCTCTTGGATGAGAGAATGGGGGCCCAACCCTTGGAACTGAATAAGGGACCTTGGTCTTGGGGGCATGTGATGCTCCCTCATGGGCCTCTCTCACCTGATCTTCTTTCTAAGAATGATTTCTGGGCTACCACACACAAGGCTATGCTTAATGACTTCCTAATGTTCCCATTAGAGAAGGCCTGCTTTTTCAAAGGGTATATAACGTAGCTATTACTGCTCACTCTAGGGTGAGACTTGGCAAACGCATTATAAGGCCTGAAGGCAATTTTGATTTTTAAATTATGAAATAAATCATCCTGGGTTAGGTGTTTTCGTTGCTGTTGCTGTTTGTCTCCCTTTTCCCACTTTGCTAAAAACTTGAACAGTGGCTTTCTGGTTTGGGATTATTTATTACTTGGCTCTGCTCCTGCCAAGATTTTATTTGTTTTGTAAAATGACACCTTGAGAGGAATCATAAGGACACACCAGGCCAGACTGGGGCTGCTTGGGGCTCTGGGGAAAAGCTGATTTCCAGATTTGGGGGGGGGTCACTTTGCTGAAAGAGTCAGAAACTCAGCCCCTGGAAGTTGCCGTATTTTGACTGCTGGGTTGATTACCTAGTTCTAGGATCAGACCATGAAAGGAAGAGGATTTGGGAACAGCCTTCATACAAACTAGAACGCTCTCTTTCATTTCCATTGCTTAGAAAATTCCTAGCTCCCTTTGGGATTCATTCATTCATTGAGTCATTCATTTGGTAGCTTACTATTCATTCAACAAACGTTTATTAAGTGCCTACTATGTGCCAAACACTGTGTTATGAACTGTGGATACAAGGGGAAAAATACAATCCTGGTCCTCAAGGAGAAACAGGAGGAGCAGAGAAGTAAATACAAAATCTATGTAAGGTAAATACCTCCTACATGTGTCCTTTCCACAAACCCCTCATAGTTAGTATTCTCTCTCTTCTCAAGCGGTCATGTCA
>JAQQSZ010009131.1:0-12850 GCA_028646595.1 Phalanger gymnotis
GGGGGGGTGGAAATGGGGAGAAAAATCTGTAATTCAAACGCATGTGAAAATTAATGCTGAAAACTAAAGATGTTAATAAAAAAAATTTTTTTTAAAAAAAACTTTAACTAAAAATATTTTTAAATGGAAGAAAGAAAAGGAGTCTTTCATTGTTAGAACTGGAAGCATTCTTAGAGATGTTATGGTCCAGCTCCCTCTCTACCTCCCCCATGTAATAGGTAAGGAAATGAGTTTTTAAAGGGAAATGACTTGTTCAAGGTCACAAAGATGGTAAGTCTAGAAGCTAGATCTTGTAGTCAAGTCTCCTGACTCTAAGTCCAGCAAACTTTCCACTATATTGTACAGTCTTATGCCTTTATGGTACAGATGGTAGAAACAGCAGCAATGTGTAGAAATTGTAAAGGGACAAATTTAGGCACAATGTCAGGGAAAACTTCCAAACAACTAGAATTGTCCAAAAGTGGAATTAACAGCCTTAAGAGGTAATGTGGGCCCCCACATTGGAGGTCATTGAGCAGAGACCAGGGAACTACTTGTCAGGTATGTAATAGTGGGAATACCTTTGGCTTATGAATTAGTGGATGGCCACTGAAGTCTCTTGCAACTTTAAAATTCTCTGACTCCATGACACTGAAGAGAATGAATAAATGAATGAGACACGTGAACAGTGGAAAAAGAAGGGAACAGAGGTTCAATGAAGGGCCAATGTCTCACTTCAGGACATTTGGGGAGAATGTGTTATCCAAAGGGACAGAAAAGTTATTTGTAAATGTGACTCAACTTTTGCCACACCCACAGAGGTATGGCTATGGAAACCTTGGGGGAATCCAGGTATCTGCCTGCTGATCAGCAAACTGCCCAGAATCCCCTGGGTTCCTGTGGTTTGGAATTTGACCCAGGCCAGACTACTCAGAGTTCCCAGATGCCTGTGAATGAGAAGGTGTCATTGGGGACACATGGTTGGGGCAGCCATCTCACCAAGCCCAAGGGGACATGGCATTCTGCAGCTGGACCAATAAGAGGAGAGATCCTGTGGAGCAGCCAGACAGTCAGAAAGAATTATTCAAGCATAGTATGGAATGATGGGGCAGAAGTGGATGGATTTGGGAGTTGTTCATAACACAGTATAAGGAGGAAATGGGTCTGTATTGTAGACCAGGCAGATGAGGAGCAATGATGATGATCCTAAGTTTCTCTGTTTGCCAGTCAATCCCATCGTCTCTTCCTTATTGTTGGCACTGAGAGTTTCAATTTTCCTAATTGTATGCTTTTGCTATTTAACTAGCTAATTATTATTGATGATGATGATAATTAATAATAGACTTGACCAAAAACTAGAGCTGTTTGCACTGGTTATTGAATTTTAAGTGAGTAAAACTAGGGGTGGGAGTTGGGAATAGCAACTGAATCCCTTAAAGGTACAGAAGACATTCTTTATTCCTCAGCAAACATAGGGGTAGGGGAGAGAGAGAGAGAGAGAGAGAGAGAGAGAGAGAGAGAGAGAGAGAGAGAGAGAGAGAGAGAGAGACAGACAGAGACAGAGAGAAACAAACAGAAACAGGCAGAGAGAGTTATTTTTTTCTCCTTTTGCATAAGCATTGAGGGTAAAAATGAACCTTGAGAATACCTGAGACCAACAGAAGTACTTCAGAGACTACAAGTGAAGAAAAGCCATATGCTAGACCTACTGCTCTCCTGTAGACATGTACCATTGGTTTGAGCTGGAAGACTGCATTATGCATGTGTCAGCACTGAAGTCACTGTCAGAACTTGGAGCTACCAGTATTTGGGGCTAGAGTGTCTGCCAACACTCGTGGGGGCCCCCTGGTGCTTAGGGGTACTCTAGACAGACACAGATACTAAAGTCAGTCACTTGAGAAAGAAAGCAGCTTTGAGGGGTGGGATCTCTGGCAGCAGAAAAGAGAGCTGGGTATGAACTTAAGGGAGAGCTAGTTCTGGCAATCAAGAGTTGATCTATGGAGAGTAGTAGACTTTGCTTAGCTGTACCAGCTGAACAACCGACCCAGCTGAGATATTCTACTCTGGGGGTAGTTTGTGAGGAGACACTAAGGGAGAAAGGACTTCTAGACCCTGTGGTAGTGGAATGGTAAGTAGCCTTGGCCACACATATTCTCTAAAGGTATGGGTCACCATTGAATTCTAAGTTTGTACCTACTCCTCCCTGTTGATGTGTGTATTATTGAGAGCACATGTCAGATAATTTTGTAACTATTCTTCTTAGCATGCCATCTTAATAAATGCCTTTTCTAAGAGTTCATCTACTGGCTGATTATTTACAGTGAATATGCCAGTTGGGGATGCTGAGCTACTAAAGTATGGAAAGCCACCCACAAGAAACCCTAGAACCTGTAAGTAGCAGCTGATCCCTGGAAACACAACATATAAGTGTGAGTGCAAGTTAGGGAACATCATGGAGAAGGTGTTATATGTGGAAGACTACTCTTACATATTGAAGTTCATGAGCTCAAGCTGGTATGTTTCCCATTAATAATCAGAAATAGACACAATTAGCTCTTAGCAAAGGCTAATTTTTCTATAGTGGATCTCTGAGGGGAGGGAGGAAGGGAAAGGGGGGAGGGAGGAAGGGAAAGGGGGAAGGGGGAATGAGAGGGGGAGGGAGGAAGGGAGGGAGAGGGAGAAGGAGAGGGAGGTGGTAGAGGGAGAGAGAGAGAGGGAGAGACAGACAGAGACAGAGAAACAGAGAGAGAAGGGGGAGAGAGAGAGAGAGAGAGAAGAGCTCTCCCTCTGTTCCAGGCATTGTGCACTCAGGATGCAATTAGAAGCAAACAAGATAGTTCCGAAACTCAAGGAGCTTACATTCTAATAGGGGAAAACATAAAGGGTAATTAGAAACCAGCAGTGGAGGCAGTAGGGCTGCTGGTAAAGAGGTAGAGAAGTCTAGAGAGTGAGTTAAGCTGGAAGTGAAGTGAGTTGGGGCCCCTCATGAAGTGACTATCCAGGATGGGGCCACAACAATTAGGAGAGCAGGACCCAGGACAGAGGCATCTCAAGGAGAAAAGCAGAGCTAGTGTGAAGGTGAAAAAGACCAGAGAGTGAATTGATCTGGCAGAGCATTCAAGTAGTAGAGTCCTAGATGGAGAATCTCTCCAAACATCTCTGCAAGTGTGTAGAGAGACTTAGATAGATCCCAAATGAGCCTCCACAGTATAGCAGCTCTTCTGAGTTAATTCTTCAACTTGCACTTGCATTTACAGTTTGTTCTATGGGTAGCTACTCCTGCTACAATACCTCACTAGCCCCTTCCAGTGTGCTTTTCATGAATAGTAAGCCAGTAGACAATATTAGCTCTTAGCAAAGGCATTTATTAAGTTTGTATGATGGGACAACACATCCAGCTCCCTATATCTTTGTGGGGCTCACTTTTATAGAAGCATAGAGAGGTGCTAAATGCTACATACCCACATCAGACTTAGTTACTATGTTAGTTGGTTTTAGTTAACTGTTTTTCTTTGTGATAAAGGGGGATTGTGAGAATAGGGTAAAGATATCTGGAAATTTCCATGGTTTAAAAAACAAAAGGAATTAAGGAAATTTTAGTAACACATAAATATAATATGCTCCAGCTTGAAAATTTTCTAAGCTCAATAAATAAGCATTTATTAATTAACTACTGTCTGCCAAACACTGCACTAGTTGCTGGTTACACAAAGACAAAAGTGAAATGGTTCCTAATCTCTAGGAGTTTACCTTCTATTAGAATCAACAAATACAGATATAAGTGTAATAGGACTTTCCAAAGATATGTATCAATGAATTCAGCCCCCTTACATAACTATATATAAAGCATATACAAAGCAAATGCAATATAATTTGGTGGGTGGGGAGAGACATTAATAGCTGATGAGATCAGGAAAATCACGTAGGAGGTAGGTGGTCCTTCAGCTGAGCTTGGAAAGAAACCGGAGAGTCTAAGAGGCAGAGAAAAGGAGGAAACACACTGCAAGAATGGTGGACCACTTATGCAAAAACACAGAGAGGCAAAATAGAGTGCCATGTGTGAGGAACTGCAAAAAGACCAGTTAAGGTCACCAGTGTAATAACCTTAGAATACATAAAGAGAAGTCATGTATTAGGCCTGGGAAAACAGGGTTGAGCTAGGTTTTAAAGGACTTTAAATGGAAAATGAGAATTTGTATTTGATCCTGGAGGTAATAGGAAATCTATTGAGCAATATGGTCAGATCTATGCTTTAGAAAATTACTTTGGTGGCTATGTGGAAGTTGGATTGGAGAGGGGAGAGATCAATTAGAAGGCTATTGTAATACTTTGGGTGAGAGGAGATGAGGGTACAAATGGAGGAAAGGGGACAGACATGAGGTATGTTGTGGAGGCAGAAATGACAAGACTTGGCAACTAATTGGATATGCAAGGTGAAGGAGAGTAAAGAGTGGAGAATGACAACACAGTGGCAAAACAGGATAAATAGTGGTGCTATTGACAGAACCAAAGAAGTTTAGAAGAGGGGTGGGGTTTGGGGGAAAAGATGAGTACTATTTTGCACGCATTGATTTTGAGATAGAAATATCCAATAAGAAATTAGTGGCATGAGACTAGAATTCAGGAGAAAGATTAAAGCTGGACATAGAGATCTGAGAGGCATTTGTGTAGAGATGATAATTATGTCCATGAGATCTGATGAGGTCCCTGAGAGAGTGTTTGGAGAGAGGAGAGATCTCAGGTAGGGGCCATAGCACTGGGCAACACCAACAGTTAGTCAGTGTGATATGGCTAAAGATAGGTAGATAGATAGCCAGGAAGTAAAGGAGTGGGAGAAGGAGCAAATAGTAAGGAAAAGAACAAAAAGAGAGCAGAGTGATGAAATTTCTGAGTAGGGAGTGTCCAGGGGGAGAGGGTAGTCATCAGTGTCAAGTGCTACAAAGACTTATGAGGACTTAGAAAAGACTACTGGATTTGGCAATGAGCTTTGGCAAAAGCACTTTTAGTTGAGTGATGAGGCCAGAAGTCTGATCTACAAAGGTTTTAGGATCTATAGTTTTAAGCTATTAAAGCCTTAGGATATTTTGTATACCGCTGCCTTACTTAAAATTATTTCAGTCTGAGATTCTGTAAGTCAAGTTCACTTACCGTTCAGTCGTTTTTCACCTGAGTCTGACTCTTAATGACCCCATTTGGGGTTTTCTTGGCAAAGATACTGGAGTGGTTTGCCATTTCCTTCTCCAGCTCATTTTACAGATGAGGAAACTGAGGCAAACGGGGTCACACAGCTAGTAAGTGTCTAAGGCCATATTTGAACTCAGGGAGATGAGACTTCCTGACTCCAGGCCTGGAAGTCTATCCACTGTGCCACTTAGCTTCCACTCAAGCTCACTTAGGACATTGACATAGCTGCCCTTGTTTACAATTTAGAATCCTAAAGGCCAGTCCCAAAACCAGCTCTGGCACCGTATATCAGTGAGATGTCTCCTTTAGTTCTTTCTGGGATTAAAATGTCTGCCTGTCCCTGATCCGTGCTACCTTTTTTATTTCCATCACTGTTCTCTGTCCCTGCAGAGGAGAAAAATAGTGCCCACAGTTTGAGACTCAGATTAGAAATAGTACAAAGGAACCACATTCATTGGCATTCAGAAAAAAAGCACCTAGACAAAGCCTTGGAATGAGCTGAGCCTGGGAAGGGTCAGAACTATACACAGAAGGTTTCCAGAATTCCAGCAAATCTCACTAGAGAATCCTCCTGTACCCTGCATCATATACTTAGCCACCAAAGGTTGTTAACTAGGCAGGTTCAAAGCTAGCAGCTTCAAAGCTGGCAGCTTCCACAGGCATAAGACTGTAATAGGGTAGAAAGGATTCTCATCTAAGCAGCCATATACCATCATGTTTGAGGTTATATTCCTCTTTGGGTTGTCTCAGAGGAGGGGCTGCCTTCTCCTTTTTCTTTCTCTTACAATGCCTGTTACTATACGCTTATAAGCTCATAGGCTTATTTGGAGCTTGAGGGCACCTTAGGACAGCTACATTCTAATAGGGGAAAACATAAAGGGTAATTAGAAACCAGCAGTGGAGGCAGTAGGGCTAGAGTCAGGAAGACTCTTCTTTGCGAGTTCAAATCTGGCCTCAGACACTTACTAGCTGTGTGAACCTGGGCAAGTCACTTAACCCTGTTTGCCTCAGTTCCCTCATGTATAAAATGATGTGGAGAAGGGAAACCACTCCAGTATCTTTGCCAAGAATACCCCAAATGGGGTCATGAAGAGTTGGTCATGACTGAAATGACCAAAACAAGAATAGCATATGCTAAGTATTGGGGATGCAAAGAAAAGTAAAAGATGGTCAAGGAACTCCCAGTCTAATGATAATAATACACGATAATAACCATGTGCAAACAAGTTATATATAGAACAAATTGGAAATAGTCAATAGAAGGAAGCACCAGAATTAAGAGGGATTGGGAAAGATTTCCTGTAGAAGTGGAATTTTAGCTCATACTTAAGGGAAGCCAGGGAAATCAGGAGGTAGAGATGAGAATGGGGAATTTCACAGTTAGAGACTCATTCCTATGGTTAAAGTTCTTGTTTCCTGATAAAATGCAAATTCTCTCCAGAAAGGCCCTATTGAACCTTACTGGTGTTTCACAGACACTTCAGTGTGAACGCATCTCCATATAGTGAAAGTGCCTATTGAGGAGACAGAGTGTCTTCTTTGAGGAACAAGAAGGGGGCCAGTATCACTGGATGGCAGAGGACAGGGGCAAAGGGCAAGGTGTAAGAAGACTGGAAAGGTATGGAGGAAGGAAGGTTATGAAGGGTTTTGAATGCTTAACTGAGCATTTAATGTTTTATCCTAAAAGTAAACACTGGAGTTTATTGGAACACAAGGGGGGACATTTTGCTATAGTTCGAGAGTTTTTCAGTAATGTCCGACTCGACTCTTTGTGACCCCATTTGGGGTTTTCTTGGCAAAGATACTGGAGTGGTTTGCCATTTCCTTCTCCAGTTCATTTGACAGATGAGGAAACTGAGGCAAACAGGGTTAAGAGACTTGTCTAGGGTCACACAGCTAGTAAGTGTCTAAGGCTGGATTTGAACTCAGGAGGATGAGTCTTTCTGACTCCAGACCCAGCACTCTATGCACTATGGCACCACTTAGCTGCCCCAAGGGGACACATAGACCTCTGCTTTAGAAAGATCACTGACATATAGACAGAGATTGAACTGGAGTAGGGAGAGACCTAGGCAGATTGATCCACGAGGAGGCTATTACAATAGTCCAGTTGTGGGGTAGTGAGGGTCTGCTCTGGGATGGGGAGTCAGCAGAGAGAAGGAAAAAACATGAGTGATGTTACAAATGTAAGAATCAACAGGCCTTGGCAAGAGATTGGGTATGGGAATGTGAAAGAGCACGAGGAGTCTGGGACAGCTAGGTTTTGTGCCTGGTTGACTGGGAGAATGGGCACCAGACATGGGCAATAGAGTTTTCCTTAGGCTGGGCAGAGTAGATAGTCAGCTGAGGTGCTCATATTCCAAGGGGTGCAGAAAGTATTCCACACTAAATACCTTGCCCACAGAGCCTGCTGATAGCTAGAATTTTCAGTTAGAGACTCATTCCTTTAGTTAAATTCTGTGTTGCTTGATAAAATGCAAATATCTCCTAGAAAGGCCCTATGGAACCTTATTGGTGTTCTCCAGACACTTCAGTGTGAATGAATCTATCAGATCTTTCCCAGCACAGGTTTTTTAATTAGGAGGGAGAATCTTTTTTTCTGGTTTAGACACTTATCAGCTTTATTCATCTTTTATGAGCCTCAACTTCTTTATCTGTATAAAATAGATAATAATACTTGTGCTACCTGCTCACAAAGTTGATGTGACAGCAAGCTTTATAAACTGCAAAATCATATAAATTTAAGGTATTTGTAATTGTAAGGATGTTTGAGCAAGAAAATAATTACAAATACCTTGAAACTACAGTGTTTAATAATGCTGTTGTATTATGGGTAGCCCATACTAAGCTCTGGAAATCCTTACCCCAACTCATACTCACAATGATGAATGAATTCCCCCAGAGACAGGCTACGTACATATCCTGCTCAGGGAACCCCTGATAATGCTATCAACTTGACCCCCTATTCCATTGTTTCCTGTCTATCATGAACTGCCAGCATCATTTAGCCAATTAATACCAATTTTGCAAAGGGATATTTGCTAAGGAAATATAGCAAGAACAGAAATATAAATGCATCCTCCCAGTACCTGTGAACACACTTTCCCTTATACCACCTTGGTCCCTGGGAAGAGTAGGCTCAATCTTTTGTTTTTCCCTACCATCCATTTTTTTCCTTTTAAACTAATTAATTTCTTTTTAGAACATTCAATTCCACAAGCTTTTGAGTTCCAAATTTTCTCCCCCAACTGAGGAGGGAGAATCTTAAGGGTCCCATTTGGGAAGGGAGATGGGGTTCTGGGGGAACAGAGAAGACAGGTTAGGATCCCAAAAAACAAAGAGCCAACTTTGGAATTTTGCCAGAACCTTGAACAAAGCCCCTGGTATGCGTTCAATAAATCCCATTAACTGATTGGAACTGTGATTTTTTTTTTTAATCATTGAAATGGGAGTGGAGTAAGGCAGTTATTTTCTCATAGTTTAGTTTTGTAAATCCGTGCAAAGGCCATAGAAATCTATTCACTCTGGCCTCCACCTCTGGACTTCACACACTGGAAGTATCCCCTGCTCCTTAGGCCTTTCCCTCAGAGGGAGTGGTTCCTATCAGAGTCTCCATTTTAAGGAAGATGGACACACAGGCCAACCACGTCTTCATTCTTCACCGACTACACTTCAGACTCTCTAGACTTTCTCTGTTGTTGTTCAGTTGTTTCTATCATGTCTGACTCTTTTGGGATTTTTCTTGGCAAAGATACTGGAGTGGTTTGCTGTTTCCTTCTCCAGCTCATTTAACATATGAGGAAACTAAGGCAAACAGGGTTAAATGACTTGCCCAGGGTCATACAACTAGTAAGTGTCTGAGGCCAGATTTGAACTCATGAAGCTGAATCTTCCTGACTCCAGGCCTGGCACTCTATCCACTGTGCCATGGAGCTGCCCTGGACTTTCTCTGCCATAGCATTTTCATCTCTCTCATCTTTCAGTTTCCTTTTATATATTGTCTTTTTTTTTATTAGAACATAAGCTCCTTGAGGGCGAAGACTGTCTTTTCTTTTTGCATTCCAAATACTTAGTGCAATTGTTGCCTTGGAAGTAGGTGGAAAGGAAAGACACAGAAGATGTAGGCAGGGAGAGAACAAACAATCCTCCGAGCAGCAAGGGGATCATGGAAACCATGCCTGACTGAGAGTCAGAAGAGGGGGGCTTGAGCTCCAGTTCTGACATGCATGAGTTGTGTGACCTCAGGAAAATCACATGATTTCCCCAAACCTTACTTTCTCAAAAGCAAAATGAAGATAATAATAATGCCTGCCCTGTGTCTGTTGCAGGGCTGTTTGGAGGATCAAATGACGTAATTGATGTGAAAGTTATCTGAAAACTGCAATATAAAAGAAACAAATAATCATTATTTTATAACATCATGGAAATGCCTTGATTACATACACACAGAGGAACAGAATCTGTTTATAGGGGAGACAGATGGAGCTAGAAGAAAAGTGAGTGGAGTCAGAGAGGAGAGAGGGGAGGAGTGCCAGTATGAAAAGGGGCATAGGGTCCACCATTGGAATTCAGCCAGAAAGAAGAAATTAACAAGGATGGGGATCAGTGGCTAAGCATGACCTCCCCTGAAGGAGGCAAGGGAAGAATAGAGAGGAGAAGGAAGTAAGCAGTGTCCAATGGGGAAGGGAAGGGAATACGCATTTATAGAGCACCCACTATGTGTTAGACACTGTGCTAAATGATTTTGCAAATATTACCTCATTTGATTCTCACAGTGTTATCCCCATTTTACCGATGAGGAAATTAAGGTAGACAGAGGTTAAGTGACTTTCCCAAGGTCACCCACCTGGTGAGTATCTGAGGTAGGATTTGAACTCAGATCTTCCTGTGCTCAATACACTTTGGCACCTAGCCGTTGGTGAATGATTGGTTATATATATGGAGGATGTTTTGGTAGGTGAGTTGATTTGGAGGGATAGGAATTGAGATTTCAGGTCTAGTCTCCCAGGGTAGCCTGCAAGAGTAGCCTCCTAAGGTAGCTTTTCTTCAATAGAAAAGGATTAGCAGCCCACACCCCCTTGGGGGCATCCCAGAGATAAGAGACAACATCCCACCTCCCTTTGGAGGCTTCCCAAGTACCTTGGGAACTGCCCCACTATCATCATTACTTGATTTCCAAAGCTGAGGGACTGGATTGAAATCCCCTGGGATCCCCACTGACCGGAGCGAGAGGGGTGAATGGCCTGGGAACCAGGAGGCCTTGGTTCTGTGCCCGGCTGTACTGACACCTGAATCTAGAGGAGAGACATTCTCACAAGGACTTTGTCGGAGGGGGCCCGGAGAGTGTCCTGTCACAGCGAGGGACTGGGTGAGGCATCTCAGATTTCTTTGCTCCGTGTTTGACCCTGAGATTTGATTAGGCAAAGAAAATAATGGGCAGCTCTCACCCCTGCAAAATGACACCTCCCTTGAAGTTCCTCTCTCTTGCACATCCGTGGGGACTTGTGATTCTCAGGCTTCAGGTCCTGAAGGCTCAGAAGTGACCAGATTTTAGACAGGCTGAAGCAAGCTCCAAGGGACCAACTTAGAGAGTCTTGTGCCCATGAGCTGGGCAGCAAAGGCTCTATGCATTTGAAGATTGTGTCCCATCTCCGGAACTCAGTTTCCTCATCTGTAGGATGAGATGGCTCTGAGGTCTCTTTTTTAAGGGTCTCCCGCAACACTAAGTCTTGTCATACTAAGATCCTGGGGATTTTAAAGTTGGAAGATCTAGCCCAGGAAGAATGGGTGGAGTTAGGGGATTGGACATGGCCAGAGGAGAAAACCAATCTGGAGAGGTGGATGAAATACCCCAGGTCCTTTAGAAATTAAAAAATTTAAGATGTGCTTAGATTGAAATTCAATCATAAAATTACAGATTTAGATCTGGAATGGACCTTAGAGTAACTCCCTCATTTTACAGCTGAGGAAACTGAGATCCAGAGAGGTTAAGTGTCTTGCCCAGGGCACACAATGAATAAACATCCTGAATCTTGGAAGAATGAGGGTTGGAGGTGACAGGAAACTCCCTTTAGGAAGAAAAATTTTCACCCTTAGGCTTCTGAGACTTCTTTTGGGTGTAGAAATACAAGCCCCCTAAAAGTCACCCATGGCCTTAGGAGTAAATGAGACTTCCACATTTGAACCCAAGAAAAGGAGGATGAGACTGGGGGAGAGAAAGGAGGGAGGGAAGAAAAAAGACAAGCAGGTTTAATGAAGAAGCAAATGTACCAATGAGGAAATTTTAGGGGTCAGGGAGGAGAATATCTCACATCTTACCCAGAAGAATCTACATTCCTTTGAGGATAAGGAATTGTTTACATTACTGTTTTGGTTTTGTCTCCAGTGCTTGAAACATAGTAGGTGATTGATAAATCTGAATGAATGAATGGATGGATGGGTGGATGGATGGATGGATGGATGGATGGATGGATGGATGGATGGATAGATGGATGGATGGATGGGTGGATAGATGAATGAATGAATGAAAACTTGATGTAGGCCCTAGAAGGAACCTAGAAGAACACCAGAAGGAACCAAAAGATCTGAGTTCTAGGCATTACAGCTGAAAGGACCTTAGAGAGTGAGACAATCCCCTTATTTTACAGAGGAAGAAAATGAAACCCAGAGGGGCAAAGTGGTTTGCCTGAGGTGACTCAGATAGCAAATAGCAGAGTTGCAATTTGAATCCAATTCTCTTGACTCTGAATCCAGTTTCCTTTCCATTCTGAAATAGAGTTTTGCTACTGGCTAGCTTTGTGACCTTGGGTGAGTCCCTTACTCTGACTAAGCTTCTGTTCCCTCATCTGTGAAATAATAACGTTGGACTAGATGGAGTGTCAAGTGAGAAGGACCTCAAGAAGTCCAGTTTGGCCAAACCATGGGGTGCAGGAAGAGGAAGAACATATAGCAAGCTTGGAAAGGTAGGTGAGGGCCAGGTTGTAAAGGGCTTTAGAAGCCAAAGAGAGGAGCTTATGTTTAATCCAATGTCTCTGAACGGCATCGATCTAGGATGATAGATTTAGGGACCTTGGAATTCATTTTGTTCACTTGTCTTCCTTTAGCGTTCACTCCACTCTGCCCAGATCTTCCTGGTGGCTAGGTCCTTCTCTCTCCTCCTTAACAAGTCTAGAACTTAGCTCACAGTCTTCTCTTATTCGAGTCCTGGGAACCTTTAATCATCCATTTTCTCTGGCTATCACTCATTCCTGGAATACCCTCCCTCTTCCACTCTGACTACTGACCTTCCTGGCTTCATTTAAGTCTCAACTAAAGTCCCATCTTTTACAAGAAGCCTTCCCTAACCCCTCTTAATTCTATTGCTTTCTTTTGTTGTTTATTTCCTATTTATTCTTTATATAGCTCACTTTGTATATATTGATTTGTGTGTTGCCTCACCTGTTAGATTGTAAGCTCCTTGAGGACCCAGACTGTCTTTTGCCTCTTTCGTATCCCCAGCACTTAGCACAGTGCCTGGAATATAGTAGGCACTTAATAAATGTTTATTGATTGACTGTTTTTTTCTTCCTCCCTCCAATGCCACCATTCTTTTTTTTTTAATTTTTTTTTATTTTTTTTTATTTACATCTTTAGTTTTCAGCATTAATTTTCACATGCGTTTGAATTACAGATTTTTCTCCCCATTTCC
>JAQQSZ010009132.1:0-12850 GCA_028646595.1 Phalanger gymnotis
ACAGCATTAAGGAATACTGCTTCCCTAGCCTCTGAATTGCCAGGCTAAGATTTCCATGTTGCTAATGAAATAAGGTTTTACCAAATATACTATGTACTTCTAAGTCTGATATCCTGGAATCATTGAATCTTTCTACTGTCTAGTACTTAGCTATTTCATACCAGTCAGTATTACCAGCCTTGTGCTGGAAATAAAATCACCGCAATCATTTTGTATTTTCCTTTGGGGTTTATAATGTGGAAGTGGGCACCAGGAAGAAAATGGTCTTTTTTGCCAAGATAAGCAGAGGTCCAGATGGAAATGTCCACTATTCCTTAAGAGACAAAACTCAGAAGATCATGTGGGCACCACAACTGAAAGATGGATCTTGTGACCTTATGATCTTTTCACACTGGGTGAAAATTCCAAAGGAAGACCCAATGATGGCATGTGCCTCCTCCAGTTTATGATAGAAAGTCCAGTATTCCTACGTATGCAAAAGCAGTTGCTTCTGTTTTATTTATTATACCACACACTCATTTATTTATTTATTTGTAATGCCTTGTTTTTAATAAAACTTTGTAGCATGGAATTATTTTCCTTCCACAAGTTCAAACATGAATAAAATACATTCAAAATGTTGGCAAAAGAAAACCCATGGCCAAGCTTCAAGAGTCGCAGTGGAGGAAGGGCTGGGGATGATAGATAACTCAGCAGAGATTAAGAAGGTGAAAAACATCCTTTTCCTCTGAGCATTCAGGAAAGTGCCTAAATATTGACAATGGAGAGTCAGTCCTTGGATTCTTAATTAATGATAAATAATAACAATATCAAAAATGTTTCATACATTAAAGATCTGTTATTCCACCAGTGGGTAATGCCTCGGCCTACCAACTGACATCCCATCTACTCCACAACTTTTAGAGAGTCTTTGAAAATGATCATGGATGAAATTATCATAATTTTGGAGCCAATGTGGTAAATAGCCTCTTCAATCTTTGCTAGGCTGATCCTGGATGGAAGACATTTAGGGCCTTCACCAGGCTGCTTGGTAGGACCTACTCTGAGATTCAATCAATCAATAGGCATTTATCAAGGACCTACTATGTATCAGGCACCAAAAGGAACTAAAGGAACTTGAGTCATCTCCATACTATGTTGAGGGAGGATTTGAAAGAGGACTTTAATGGAAGAATAACATGATAACAATAATAATAATAATATTGATGATGACAATATTCATGGCAGCCATAATGGCAAATAATGGGAGCACTGCGCTGGTAAAGAAGGATCAGATTGTCACAATATAATTCATTTCTTATTAAATATGCTCATTGCTAAACATTTCCAAGACATTTGTTTTTAATTTGAACTCTGATGGTTTTTTTATTAAATCATATCCTCTTGAATACATAAAGAATGACTACTATAAAACACACTCTGGAATCATAAGACCAAAATGATATAAAAAACCCAACACATCTTAAATTATAGGTGCACTATTTTCCCATGGCATTCATCATCCCCTCTTTTAAAGATGTTTATGTTAACCTCAAATGCAATATATATTTTAACTGGTATTAAGGGAAACTAAATTCCTGACGATAAAATAGGAAAAATGAAATCATAGTAACTTTAATTGAAATATTCTCTTCTTGATAATACTCCTTTCAGCTAAGACCTCAGAGGACTGTATAAACATTAATTAAGACTCACAACTCCCCAAAGAGGTGAGGAAGGTTACTATTAGTATAAAATGGCTTGGATGAAAGATGAACGTGATTGACTTCAGGGGTTTTCAACTCCTGGAAGCATCTTCCCATGAACATGTGTGGGGACCCAAATCCGCCCCTCGTTCATTAGATGCCCTCACCATTTCCAAAGACACTAAATTTTTAAATGACGTTTGAAAATGGAATAATGTAAAAGGACCCAGATGTTTAGGAAGTCTTTGTTCATCGTGCTCAGAGGAGAGAGAAAATGCCAGCTTTCACCAATGACTAGTCTTGCTAAGAACTACAGAGATCATTTTCTGTCATGCCTGAGGACAGCCTCAATCAGATACCAAATTGATTCTCCACATTGAAGTCGAAATATGAAGTGGAGAAGAGCAAAATGACAGACCCAGGAAAACATTGTATACAATAATGGCAATATTGTTTTAAGAATGACTTTGAGTGAATAAGTTATTTGTACTATTATAAATACCCAAAGTAAAGGACTCATGAAAAAAGCCACTATCTGCACCTAGAGAAGGAGCTAATGAATTGAAACATGTATAGAATTTTACATCTATATATTATATATACACATATATACATGTACATATACATACATCATACACATGCACCTATTTGTGTCTAATGATAGCCATCTCTAGGGCAGGACATGTGAGGGAGGGAAGAAAAAATAGAAATTTATGTGATAATTTTGTTGTATATTTGAAAGAAATAGCAAGTTGAGTATAGTAGATCTGCAGTTTCCTGTGCAGTCATATTTTTATTGTGCTATGTTGTAGAAATGTTTGTTTTATTCCACAAACTAAAAATAAAAAATATGAAGCAGAAATTCTAAGGTATTACAACAATATTGATGGACATTACCGATACTTCTTAGTCTATGCAGTTCACAAAGACTACTATTGACACTATGCCCCCTGGTATCTCCCTGCTATGTGCTTGCTAATCATGTTTTTATTTTCACAATATATAGAGACCTAAACTTTGACTGAAATGCTCCAGCAGTTTAAAGTATCTCGATGGTGCCAAGGTGACCCTGGGATCTTACAGACCATGTATATGATATATGTGAAGCAAAACTCTTGTTGGGTTCTACTGAGCTGGAAACATACCAACCAACAAACAAGCGATGTTCATGTGACTGATTGTCCTCAGAGCACAAGCCTAGCTTGAAGAAGATCACCATGAGAAACTGAACCAGCAGTTAACAATTTTTTTAGAGGGAACTCATGTACTAAGTCTGAAATGTAAGGACTGTTCTAATGTTAGCATTGTGCATGCAAACATGAGAGAGCTAGGAATGACTTCAAAGGTTATCTAGTCCAACTCCCTCATTTTTCTGTTGAGGAAACTGAGCCCTAAAGTCACACAGGTAGTGTCAAAAATGAAGACACTAGTGATGGAGGTAAAATTTGAACTCATATCCTTAAACTTCAGGCAGTGCTGGAGTAAAAATTGAAATCACAGAGTTATGAAATGTTGTAGTATATATGTCCAATAACATTCTTTAACAGATTGTTATGTGACTTTTCAAAACACTTTAGTCTTAAAAGTCCAGTAGTGGTTATCAGCCTAGTCCCATAGAGTGAACTTCTGGCACCTCCACTTGTTTGGGGAATTAACAGGCATGATGAGACCAAGCAAAGCGTTCCAGTGGAATAGGCACATAGGCTCTCTGGAAAAGAAAAACCGGGAGCCCAAAATTCCTCATGACCTTGTGAAAAGTAATTCAAAGGAGAGTTCCCATTAGTTAGAACTGCCCTATCAGGGATGAAAATGTAATTTAAGTAGACCACTGTTGATTCTCACTTATAGGAATCATACTGATCAAATGACAGCAATTACAATAATATTAGAAATACCTTGCACATAGCCAGCAGCAAAAAGAAGTAGCAAGATGACTGAAGAAGAAAATCTGTAAACCTCCATGACATGGACAAATATGGAGCATATCCAAATGTTCTAGAAAATTAATCAGAGGTAAAAATTTCTGCCAATTATTGGAATTTTGATTGGGTTTACCCAAATTTAGTCTCGAAGAGGTCCCAATCAGGTTTAAGATACAGAATTTCAAAATGGAAGTCACCTTTTCAACTTTAATGGCAACAAGATCTTGTTAGGACATGTCACAGAGCTGGTATAATTTTCTTTATCCAGATTAAGTTGCAAGTGGAATATTTGTCTGATAGGAATTTTTCTGGGAACTTTTGAATGTAAACCTTTTTCGTCTCCTTCCATTAAAGGTTAACAGCAAGGTCACTAAAAGTATAAATCACCTTTCTAATATAAGAAATGTATCTCCTAGTGAACAGTAATGGGGATAAAAATACTAGAAGCATGCTGGCATCCTATGTGTTCAACATGTTTGTTGAATGAGTGACTAGATACTAAATACTCCAAATTTTATTAATATTGGTAGAGTTCATTTCTTCACGGGCCTACCTTCCAATTATTGGTGGCTGCTTTTAAAGTGAGTGAAGAAACATGGAGAATTATAATGAATTGTTTTTAAGGTTAAGAAAAACAGAAGCAAAATAACGATGAATAAACAAAATAATAATAATAATAATAAAACAACAAAACCACATCCCTGTGAATATCAGCAGACCTGAATCTTGTCCTAGGTTCCCCAAGAAGAAGCTCAGAGTAACAGCGCTGATCCAATCCCTACAAACAGTCACATTTTCAGATGGCAATGGGATAAACAAAACTTTCCATTAGGGCATTAAACTTTCCAACACAAATGGATTCCTTCCTTCCCTCCTTCGTTTCTTTTCTTCTATTTTTTTCATTCCTTGTCTTCTCTTTCTTCATTTCTAGTCTTCCCTTTTTCCTTCTTCCTTCCTGCTTTCCCTCCCTCCCTTCCCCCTTCCTTCCTTCCTTATAATAAAAAACATATAGACTACACATTATTGAACAATTATTCCTTCTCCAATATCTCTCACAAATGATCTAGCCTTTGTCTGAAGGTCTTCAGTAAAAAGATAACACCTATGAAAAGAACTCATTTCACTTTTGTGTGGTTCTAACTGTTCCATAAACTAAACCTAAATCTTGCTCTTTGTGACTTACATGCCTTGATCCTACTCTTGCCCTCTGAGGCCAAACAGCACAAGTCCAATCCATGTTCTACCTGAACTAATCAATTACTTGAATACAGTTATCCAGTGTCTCCTAAGTCTTCCCTCAATGAACATTCCCAGCTCTTTCAACTTATGCTCATATGGAATGATCTCAAGGTTCAACACCATCTTTGCTGTCCTCTTGCAGCGTATCAATGTTTTTCCTAAAAATATGACACCCAGAACTGACTGCTTCACTACCACATTCTGTATCCTGAACAATATATCTCTTGATGCAGCCCAAGATGGCATCAATTCTTGGGCTGCTGTTAACAGAGATAAATCATAGTAGACTTGCTACCTATTAAAGAATCCAGATGTTTTTAAGACATAAATTCAGTACTAGAAGAGACCTATGAGACCCTTCTCTCCTTCTGACCAGATGAAAATTTCCATTTGAATACATGACCTTAGCTTTCTTGGTTGTTAGACATCTAAGATATATTATTGATATGCTTTCTTTATCTCAAGAAACACCAACATTATTCTTCAATAATGTTCTTGCTTTTAATATGTAATTTGACAGATTCATAATGTGTTAGTTGTGCTCTGCCTTTGATACTTTAGCTATCATTCTACTTGGTCCCAGAAAACACAAGCTAGACTAATAGGTAGAAATATAGAGTCAGATTATGGGTCAAGATAAAGAAAAAAAATTCCAGTAACTAGAATTGTCCAATATTGGAATGAATTGCCCTGGTGGGCAGTGAGTTCTCCATCACTGGAGGTCTTCAAACAGAGCCCAGATGGCCATTCATCAACAATATTGGAGAAAGGATTTATGCTTCAGGTTGGTGTTTTTGCCTAGATGACCTGGGAGGGGTCCCTCATTATTAGTTTGTAATTGCAATTGCTCTTTTTACTGAGAAGCTCAACTATTCAATATTAATTCATCATTACTTTAACACTTTTATTGAGCACCAATCATGTGCTGAACACTATGCTATGGGAAATGGAAATTTTAGATCAGACACAGTTCCTGCCCTCATGGAGATTATAGTCTAACCATCATATAGCCACAAACACGGTTTAACAGCTACAAACATTAGGGTACATCTTATTTCATAGGTAGGCAAGCTAGATTTTAATGCCCCTCATATATTCTCCCAGATATCTTCTCTTATTTTTTTTGTCCCTTCTACTCACTGTCATCATACCTTCAGCAATAACTTCTTATTCTTAGCCAGACTGGTGAGCCAAGTTTCGACATACCCACATCAACAAAGGGAAAGAGCAAGAGACTTCAAAACTTCCTGTTCTGAGACTTTGAAAGACTTTTTTAATTAACCAAAATAGTTTCTAGTCTGTGAACATAATAGATGGGTCCCAGAGCGAGAAGGCGGCTGTAACTCACTCGACAGGCTCCACCGATGTCACAAGCTGGGAACGTGCGGCCCGAGCAGGTTATGAATGGCAGCAGGGCCTCAGGAGAGACACAAGACTGATTTTCCACGCCAGGACCATCTGCTGTTATTTATAATTTATATATTTTTGGCGTGTTGGCTTCAAAATATTTTTCCCCATTTACAAAGATGTAAAAGTTTTAAACAAGTTTAATTGAGAAAAATAAAACAGGAAAATGTATGTTTTCCTGAAAGGAACAATTTAAAAACCAGTTGTGCATTTCCCTTAGTTGATGTTCGCCTCATTCTCTCTCTCATTCCTCTACTTTAAAAAAATGTGGGTGCCCCTCTCTTTAAGAAAATTCATTTCCAAATTTACAAAACAAATTAATCAGTGTTAATTTTTAGCAGAAATTTTTCTTTGTCATTTGAAAGAATTCAATTCATCATTTCTCGGTAGATTTAAGTCAAACTCATTTATAGGAATTCAATTTATATACATTTTAGAATCTCATCTATGGCGTAAAGTAAGGTACACATGTATAATTGCAAGCAATCAACAAGCATTTATTATGTTTTTTTTAATTTTTTAAAAATTCATGGAATAAAACAAGCATTTTCACAACATAATATAACAAAAATATGTCTTTACTATATAGCAAACATAGTGGTAGGCCCTGGACAAAAAGAAAGAGCAAAAATAGTCACTGCTCTCAAACAGTTTACATTCTACCGGGGAGATAATATATACATAAACATACATGTATACATATATATATGTATATATATATATATATATATATCTGTATGCAACAATACTCTGTGTGTATACGCGTATGTATTTGTGTCTGTGTGTGTGTGTGTTTGCCATCTTAGAAACTGCTGCCTTCACTCTCAACAAACTGAGTAGTATGGTGACTTTGTTGGTCTAGCCACACTTCCCTGGCAAAGTAGAAAGGAAACGGAGGGAAAAAAATCCTAAAATAGTATGAGAGAGCTGGTCAAACAGTTTCAGACTATAGACACTTCTCTTGGGAAATTATTTCTCTTTAGATAGAAGATCCTAGAGGAAGAGATTAATCATGTGATTGAAAGGATTTTCTAAAGTAGGATTTAGATCCATCTACATTCAAAGACCATTATCAATGTCCTTAAGTGTACAATTTTCAATCGACAGCTCAAATTTTTGTGATCCAGTGTTTAGTCACCTAGAGATATCTGAAAATCCTTCCAACACGGGTTCCTTAATGATTGATGCCAAAGGAATTCATAAATATCGAGTAAAATGCTTTAGAAAAATCTTGTACAGTGTCTTCACGAGGAAGTTAACTTACTGCTGACTTGTCACTATAAAGTTACTTATGAATAGAGCTATAACAAGCTGTTCTGTAACTTAACAATAGCAATATAAAGTGCCTTTAAATGAATTTTATAATTGTTAACATGGATGCAAAACAAGAAACAACTCAATTAACTATTTTGTTAAATTGAATATGCTAATATTAATAATAAGATAAACAAATAAAACCAAAATTTTAGTTGTCTGAGAGGGGAGATACCAGGAACACTAGCCGTGGGAATGTGTGTGTGTGTGTTTGTGTGTGTCTGTGTATGAATCCAGGGGCAATGAAGCCACTAGGAAGTAACAGTCTGAAAGCATTTTATTCTAATTATTCTTGCTAATAAGATGCCCCAACTCATGATGGAGAGTGCTATCTACATCCAGAGAAGCAACTATGAAGTATGAATGCAGATCGAGGCACACTTCATGCTCGTCTTTTTCTCTCCCCTTTTTTTCCCTCTCTTTTGTATTTGTTGTTGGGTTGTGTTTTTCGTTTTATTTTTGGTTCTGTTTCTTCTTTCTCATGATTCATTCCATTGGTCATAATTCTTCTCCACAACTTAACTAGTGTGTAAATTAATTCACTGCCAAGTTATACATGGAAGTTATATGGGATTCCATGCCGTCTTGGGGAGGGAGGGGGGAAGGGAGGGAAGAAAATCTGAAACTCAAAATTATGTAGAATCGTGTGTTGCAAACTAAAAATACAAAATAAAAAAATAAGATGCCCCAAATCAATGATTCCCATGATACTAAAGAAGGGAGTGCTACGAAATTTTAAAATGTAAAAAAATGTAAATTTTGCCACCTCTTAAAAATCACTATTTCAAATGGGGTACCTAAATGTTGGTGCCTTAGGGCAAAATTCTCCTCACCTCCAGTTATAGTTCTATTTATCAAAGACAGAAGTCTTGGGAGAAATAAAGAAAGACTAGCGGTAAATGGACAAAATCCCCATCAGGAAATACTGTATCACAAACATGATGGGATGAAGACCATGACAGCAATTAGGACTTGTTATGCTTGTCACCAAGATATATAACTGATTATTGAATATATACACAAAAGAACATCTATTAAACAAAAAGATCCCCAGGGGAATTATAGGAAACATTAGTCACCCCAACCTAAGTTTACTGGTTTCGTTGCCAACTAGGCGTTCCATCCTACAAATCAACATCTACTCTTGTGGAGAAGAAGGAACTCGGGATCTAAAGTGAACTCAGAATAAACGAGAGAGTAAAAGTCAAAATAAAGTATGTACACATATGTGTGTGTGCATGCATGCATATGTACATACATAGGTATGTATGTATGTATGTTTGTATGTATGTATGTATGTATGTATGTATGTATGTATGTATGTATAAAAACAAAAACAAAAAACAATGTGCCAAAAAATGAGCTGAATGCTGAAGGTGGTCAATTAAAGTAGTTTTTTTTTTCAACCTCAGCTTCCTGTTACCTGTTCAGCAATGACCAAATGCAGTCTAAATACTAGACTATACCTCTCACCAACTCTTTCCCTAATATTATTGGATGTAGTTTTGGCTTCAGATGTTAGTACCTCCTTTGGCCCATTCAGCTCTGTGACTTGCCTTCATGGTCCTTGATCTTCAACTATTTGCATCATAATTCTGATTTCCACTTGGGCAGCAGCCTCTCCGCTGCCTCCCCTTCCTAATTTTCAAATGGATTATTTTTATCTGTTTGCTTTGGGTTTTGTTTTTTAAGTACCATGGACATCATTCAGTCGAAGCCAGTGATGACTTCTAATCCCAAGGTTGTTCCAAGGGTTGATATAAGAGCACAAGACCATTGAGATTGTATAGTAGAATAAGGAAATCATAGAATGTTAGAGCTAGAAGGAAACAAATTCTCTAATCCTACTTTTTAACTTGGGGCTTGTGAACTTTTTTCAATATTGTGATAATTGTATTTCACTGTAATTGGTTTCCTTTGTCATCCTATATATTTTATTTTAAGATTATTCTGAGAAGGGGCACATATCTTCACCAGACTGACGAAGGGGTCCATAACACACACAAAAGTAACAACTCCTCATCTAATCCAGCTTCCTAATTTTATAGATGAGGAAACTGGATCCAAGTTGGTAAATCACTTGCTTTTCCTCAACCATGTCAAGTAACATAGTCTTAAACTTAATATAAACTATGCTCAGCTCTGTGTTTGCTGATTTCACATAAAACAGAAGCTGAATGATTTTCACTGAAGTGAAGTGTGGTCTACAGAAGAAAATACACATTTCAGAATTTGATCATTTTTTACACCAATCTTGGTTTTTGTCATGGCAGTTTAATTCCAGTGAGTATATTTTCAAATAGATGTTTTTTAAAGCTTAGATGATCTTGAAATGAAAAAAGTAATTATTTTAGAGAATCACAGAATTTCAGACCAAGAAGACACCTTTCATCTAGTCTCTCCATCTTGCTTTACAGTTGAGGAAATTAAAGGTCAGAGAGGTAAAAATAATAAATCTATTGTCGCATAACTAATTATGGATGGGGCCAGGACAAGAAACATACTCCCAAAATACAGACCAGAGCTCGCTAAATTCTGTTAATTATCAAGTGGTCATTTCATATGAGACATTTAATTCAATTAAAGCTAATGGCTAATTTGGGAAAACTGAAAACAAATATGACTAGATTAAAATATGAACTGAATGAATTGTAAGGCTCCTTTAGGATTGAAATTCATGATTACCATTCTATGAATTTTCAGTTTCATTTTACACATACATATATGAAAATATGTGTATATATGTATCTAAACCTATATGCAATAGAGATAGGTATTCATAGTGTGACAAAGTCAATCTTTGGCTAAATGGTCAGGGTTTCCTTTGGGATATTACATGTGTGTGTGTACATACACATGTACATATGTATATTCATGTATAATGATAGATTATATAGACATATGGATGTACATATATTGAAATCGAAGATTATAGGATATACATACATACATACATATATGTCTCTCTCACACAGGCATATACACATAATTATGGAGTGGTTGGTTGTTTTATGAAAAGGATTTAGCTAGAAATTCATTAAAATGGCAAACTCAACCACAAATTTCAAGTCAGGTTCACTTTAGAGAAATCTGATTTACATACAACTTTTGAGGAACACATACACTGGGAATATTGGAAAATACTATGACTTCCATATATTTAAAGAGTCAGTCAGCAAGTATTTCATGCTTATTGTATGCTAGATAATATAAATAATACTGTGGACTCAAAGAAAGACAAAATCATCATTCCTGCTCTCAAAGAACTAACGTTCTGACAAGAGAAAAACATGAAAAAAACCTACTTTCACATAAAATCTACATAGTGTAAATGAAAATCAAAATAAACATATTTGTAAGTAAAATGGTCAAATTAAAGAAAAATTCAATTCAATGTAAATTCCATTTAATCTTTTACTGTAACCCTATTATGATCCAGAAATGGAAACTATTTATTAAACATCATTAATAGCAAAATGACTGCTTCTATTGAAGAAATGCTATGTTGCTATGAGCAGTTTTGAAATATCAGATTCAAAACTTCCCCTGTGCATTTAATGGCATGCTAATTTACATTTTAATTACTTCCTAAGAAATCAAAGCATTTGTTGACAGTAGAACATAATGTCAACTTCACAGTACACTGTTGGTGGATGCTTAATGAACTTAATTAGATAATTAGTGATGTTAATTATCCTTCTATTATGAAGATAAAGCTGTTTCACAAATGATACACTTGATGAAGAAATATCATAGGTAAATCACTGTTTGTTTTGTATCTATTTACTTCTATTTTTCAAATTACTACAATACAGCAAAATGGGTAGATGAGTTGGTGACATTGTTTAAAGCTGTGTTTTCCTTTGTTATAAATTCTTTACAGCGAGGAGATAAGTCATCTCTATCCCTTGTTGATCTCACCTAATTCTAATGGTTACCTGTAAGCAAATGACATAAAAATCTCTATCTTCAGCACGAACTCCTTTCTTGAGCTCCAGGCTCACATTTTCATTTGCTACCTAGATGTCTCCACCTGACGTCTTGCTATTATTTCAAATTCAACATATCCAAAAGTATGACCTCATTGTCATCAAGAACTCTATCCTCTTCAACTTCTCTATTACTTTTAATGATACCACCATTCCCTCTGTCACCATAGTTCGAAACATCTTAGTAACCTTCAACTTTTCCTCTTCCACTCCCGCAATCAATCTATTGTTTGATAAATGTGTTGATAGATAAATTCTGTCTCCGCCATAATAGTTCCATAATGTACAGTAGAGCTTGCTTATCATCAACTATAAATAAGAAACTGGAACCACAATTGAACTGGAGAATCAACATAACTTCTTTAATTTCCTTCAAGTCTCATCCAAAGAACCTCTTCTACAAAGAAAGCCTTTCCCAGAACTCCTTTATCTTAGTGCCTTCGACCTGAGAATATCTCTACATTGTATACTTCCTGTGTTTTACATAACTGTTTTCATATTGTCTTTCTCTTAGACCATGAGGTCATTGAGAACAGCGGATGTCTTTTGCCTTTCTTTGTATCTCCAGCACTTAACACAACCCGGTGTATGATAGGTGCCTAATAAATGGTAGTTGATTGACTAACTTGGAGGAGAAGAGCAGGTTAGACACCAACATTGGGAAACTGCAAAATTCTTTTAATGGAACCAAGAGTTTCCCTGAAACAAAGACTCACATTTTTAAAGCCAGTGTGCTATATTTCTCAGTCAGTGGAATACTTTAGTTTCCAGGCAATTGTAGTTTTAGGTCACCCAAGGGACAATGGTGACTTGTTTGGTGGGTATTAGCAGAGTGTTTTAGAGCATGGAGGGATGTGTTTGAATCTATGTATTAGTAAGATTACCCTAGCAACAGCATAAAGGACAAATGGAAGAGGTTGTTCTTAGCCGTGCTTGGGTCATGGCAGTCTGGTGAAGCCTATAGCTCACTTTTAAAATTCTTTTAGGGCGGAGCCAAGATGGCGGCTGGGAAGCAGTGACTGGCGTGAGCTCCCCACCAAGTCCCTCCAAAAACCTATAAAACAATGGCTCTAAACCAATTGTAGAGCTGCAGAACCCACAAAGTGGCAGAGGGAAACAGGGCCCCAGCCCAGGACGGCCTGGATGGTCTTTGGGTAAGGTCTGTCCCACACAGAGCTCCCAGCCCCCAGCCGAGGGGAGCGGAGCTGAGCCCAGCGCACACGGCGCGAACAGATCAGACGCGGACCTACCAGACCAGGAGACAAGCAGAAAGTGCCCTGGCATCCTGAAATAC
>JAQQSZ010009133.1:0-12850 GCA_028646595.1 Phalanger gymnotis
CCTGCAGGCATCTGCCCTCAAGACCTGGGATGGAAAGAAGGAATATATCCAGGCTGCCCAAGAGGAATATATTAAGTGGGCCATGGCTAACAGCCAAGCTGCTCAAGGCAAGTATACTCCAAGTGGAAAGTCAGGAGCTACAGCCAGCAAGTCTCTCTTTGTCTCTAACCATGCCTACTAAGTAAGTCAAGGCCTTCCATCTGGGTGTGCCCTAACACTCCAGAACACCCCTCACAGTCCAAGAAGAGGCTGAGATCCCAGAGCTTTGTGCTGACCTCTCCCATCACTCCTAACTTGTGTGGTATTTTTGCTCTCTGGTGAATCTAATGACCCCTCCTCAGCCTACTTTTTCCAATAAACAACTATTTAACAACAACAAAAAAAGAAAAGGGCTGGAATCAAGAAATATAATGTCTTGCATGAGGAACATTAAAAAAAAGCAAACAGAGTCAGTGAATCAGAGTACATGGAGGGGAGTAAAATGTAAAAATACTGGAAATGTAGGAAATGGACAGGTTAGAAAGGATTTTAAAAGCTACAGAGGATTTTATGTTGGATACTGGAGGCAATGGGAGGCATTGCAGTTCACTGATTGGGATGAGCTTGTGTGTGTGTGTGTGTGTGTGTGTGTGTGTGTGTGTGTGTGTGTGTGATAATCATAACATCCAAATGCCTTTGTTTTAGCTCTATATTCACAAAATAGGAGCATGACTAGTCCTTCAAAATAGACTTACCAGAAAGAAGTAAAGTGTGCTTCATAAATTGCCAATATTTTTTCTGGCCATATTTATCTCCTACTGTGAATTATTAAAATTACATTTTAGTTTAACCTTTGCCTCTCAGTTTGACTGAAGTGACTCAATCTTATAGATCCTTATTCAAAAATGAACAGGTAAAATAGAGATTTGGGTTTCAAAACTGAAGATTTGATTGTGAAACAGCTCTGAGTCCAGAAAGGTGCAATAATATCAGGAAACCTAGCCTAAACAGTTGGCTGATTCTCAGTGTGGTAGAGTGGATTTGACCCTAGGTTCAAATTCTAGCTCTACTGTATGTGTGACCACCAAGAAAGTCATATAACCTCTTTTGACATCTGTAGAATGAAAGGAGTCTATGGAGAGGTTTTTAAGATTGCCTCAAACTATGAATTATAACACCTTCTGATCTAAATCTTGGCAAGTAGACAAAGAGGTAGGACAAACACACACACACACACACACACACACACACACACACACACACACATGCATTTCAGATTTCATTGATCCCTAGGGCTAAGAGAGAAACCTTGAAGACCAATCTAGTCCTACTCTCTCACATTGTAGATAAAGAATGTTACATCTAGAGATGGCTAGTGACTTTTCCAAGATTATACAGGTATCTAGTGAAAGGGCCAAGACTAAAACCCAGGCTTCTTTCCACTATACTGCACTGCTTTACTAATGTTGTGCTTTCTTAGCAGGCACCAAAATTGATACTTATATCTTCTTGGAATTCATCCTAAAAAAGATCTAGTGGTTGTAATTATTTTCTAAGATTCTAATTCCATGTCTTCTACCCCCTCACTCTCACAGCCAACCTTCCAGTGAAAATGTCTGGGAATAGAGAAAGAAAAGCTCATTTAATACTAACAAGGAAGAAAAAAATAATTAAGCCTTCTGTTTGAAAACCAGAACAGCAATAAAATAGAATGACTAGAGAAGGTCAGGAAACAGCAACCTCTGGCAACCTTCCTGGTCCAGCTTATGACAATCAATAAAACACTAACAATGATATGCAATGATTGATGACCATATTTCATGCAATAATTCATTAGGGCCTCCCACAGTCACTGCTTTTTCACGTAAAATTTGTGGTGATAGTGGAGAGAGGGAAAGAGAAGGGAAAAGATCCGTACCCATACTATACCTCCATGCATCTGCAATAATGTTCTCCCTGCTGAACTAATGGCTATTCATTGAGTTTAGGTCAAAGAGCTTAATGGAGCTGAACTATGGATGTCTCAGTAACTTCGATTTTCAAACTAAGCTATCTGAGCTTTAAATACAAATGATGATAGCTCTAATTGAGAGATTCATTCTCAAGTACACTTCAGTATCATGCAAATCTACTTTTCAGCATTTGAGGGAGATAGGTGTGCTAGAGGGAAAAAGAAAGGACCCAGGCTTTAGAGTCAGAAGATGGATTTCAATCATGGATACCCCAACCATTAGATCTGTAGCTTTGGGAAAGTCACTTAACTTTACTATGATTGTTTCCTGATCTATATTATGAATCATAAAGCCATTCACTTATCCATAATAGGCCCTTAGTTCCTGTTTAGCATACTGAACAGTAGGCATAAGAATAGAGGATGACAGTCTTAGGGAAACAAATAGTCTTGGTACAACTAGAATTAAAACAGCCACAAGGACTCTACCTTAGAAGCCAACTTCCAGGAATGGTTCTTATTCTTAAAGTGCATGCTTCCCATACCACTACCACACATTAAACAGATTTACTCCTTTATCTTACCTCGTACCATTACTCCCGAGGGTGTTAGGTCTTTCAGGTACCTTCCAGTCTGCCTTAACACCAAGGTAGAATAGATTACTATTCTTTGTTCTCCCCTTGCTTACCACAGGCCCTTAAGAATCACACAAAGAGGGAAACCTGGGGCAACATGGAGCCAGCACAGAATCACCTGGACAACCAACAATACTAGGATATATATTGGCCATACAGACACTAATGCCTCTCTCTACTATGCATCTATCATAAATTTATTATTACCCAACCCAAGTCCCTAACAATTATTTTCTTTTCCTTCTATTTCTCACCACCCTCACCACCATACTTAGAACTCTGATTGTCCTAGGTGTTGGAATCCCTAGTCACAGCTTTTGCTCTTGCTAAGTACTTTAAGATTCTATATATTGAGTCTTGGACATTAAATCCTGATGGACAATCTTCCTCCTAGTGGACTTCAAAGCACAAGATTCACAATATACATGAAACACATCCTGACAGCTGCCTTCCTGAAACAAGTAGCACAAAGTAGTAGTTTCTACTTTTTGCCTCATATATAGTTACTTTTCAATGATACCCTGGGTAATAAACATTTGTTGATTTGAATAAAATTGAAAATATGAAGGCACCCCATGTTACATTCAGTAATGCTTCATTGAAATGAAGGTCTTTCTCATACCCTTTAAATGTTTGGATGATGCCCTGTTCATAGAATCTTAGTACCCAAACTAAGGCCATTAGTAATTTCTCTATGAATGAATGAATGAGTGAGTGAATGAGAGAAAAAGTATTAACAATGTACTATGTAACAGGTATGATACCAGGCATTGGGATAAAAAAAAATCAGCTTCTGCCCTGAAGGTTATTACATTTTAATGAGGGGAAACATATCAACTGGGAAGTGGGCAGAAAAGAGAGTTTTACCTTGGAAATCACAGGGATTATGAGTGAAGTTATAGGGCAGTTGATTGTGAACATTTTTTCCTAGTTTCAATGACATTATTGATTTTATTACTCTTTTCAGATCAATAGGTAGAAATTAGGGATAAAGGAGGCAGGAAACAGATGAAAAGATGGGTGGTAGGCCCTACTTTCTTGTCGATGGTTGAATGGAATGTGAAGCATGGTCTGGGGCCATGTCACACATAGGAGGTGTTTAGTGTGGCTCGTTAATACTTGAGTCCATTGTTTAATCAGCCTTGTTTTGGATAGAGATAGCAGGGAGTCCTGCCTATTCAGCAACTACATTTGCTTCTTCTCTCTTTCTTAAAAAATATTTCATTTTCAATTCATGGAACAAAACATGCAATTTCATAACACAATAAAATAAAAAAGATGTTTTTACATGAAATTACAACTCTACAATGTACAAATTGCTATTCCCTTGAAAAACAACAAAGTGTGTGTGTGTGTGTGTGTAAAATTATTCTATACATACTTCTATTTGTCAGTTCTTTCTCTAAATGCAGATGGTGTCTTTCTTCATATGTCATTTATTTTCAATTTATGTATTTATAATAATCAAAATGACTTCGTTGTTCAAAGTCACTCTTAAAACAATATTGCTGTTACTGTGTACAATGTTTTCACTTTATTTTTCATCATTTCATGCAAGTCTTTCCATGCTTTTCAAATATTATTGAGCTCATTTTTTATAGCACAGTAGCATCCCATCACAACATTTCACCACAACTTATCCAGCCATTCCAAAATTAATGGGGATCCCTGTAATCTCCAATTCTTTGCCACCACAGACAGCTGCTATAAACATCTTATTCACATTCAAAGTCATAAGTACTATTTGTGAATTTCCCTCCCTCTTATTTTTACTCACTATTTTATTTCTCAGCCTCTATTTTTGCACTATCACTGTTAGGTAATCTCCCCTTATTCTTCTACCCCACCCTTCAGCCAATCAAGAGTTTCCCCCACCCCCTGACTCTACCCCCCCAATCCCATATCATACACCCCTCCAAAAGTCCCTTCTCCACCCTATCCCCCAGATTTCTCACCTCTCTACATGTTCAAAAGGCTTCTATACCCTTCCAGATATACATGTTGTTTCCTCTTCAACCCATATGAGATTAAGATTCCAAAATTACCAGCCCTCCACTTCCACCTGTTTGCTCTAAATTAGTTCTTCCTTTCATGCCCCATTTTCATAATACAATTGCTCCCTTTTACCTTTTCCTACCCAGTTTTGTTTTTAGAATCATCCCATCCTACACAACTCAGCCCCAAACTTTCTTTCAAACTGCCTTAGTAATGATGACTTTTTAAGAGTACTGATAATATTTTCATTTATAGATAAGTAAACAGTTTGACATAAATGACAAAAACATTAGATTTCTTTGAAGTTCATCTGGATCTTTCATATCAAATTTTCCATTGAGTTCTGATCTATATGTTACAGATAGCTGAAAGTATTTCAGTTGATCAAATGTTCATTTTTTTTAAAATTTAGGATTATACTCAGCTTTGCTGGGTGACCCCAGTTCTTTTGCTTTATAAAATAAAGTGTTCCAATATATAAAGTCTTTTAGAGTATAAGCTTCTAGATGTTGTGAAATACTGACTGTATTTCTGCAATATTTATTTTTTTTCTTGTTGCTTGTAATATTTTTTCCTTTATCTGGGAATTTCAAAATTTGGCTATGACATTCTTGTAAGTTTTCCTCCTGAATCCCCCTGTAGGTGGTGAATGGTAGATTTTTTCCTATTTCTGCTTTAACCTCTTGTTCCAGAAGTTCAGGGCAATTTTCCTTAATAATTTCTTGTAATATTGTATCCAGATCCTTTTTTTAAATCATAACTTTCAGGTAGTCCAACAAGTGTTATATTGTCGCTCCTTGATCTGTTCTCCAGATTAGTTGCTTTTCTAAGGAGATATTTCAGATTCTCTTCTTTTTTCTAGTTTTGTTATTTCTCAGTGTCTTGCAAAGTCATTTGATTCCTCTTGACCAATTCTAGTTTTTAAGGAGTTATTTTATTCCTTAAGATTTTGAGCTTCTTTTTCAAAATGGTTAACTTTCTTTTCATAATTTTCTTGGATTGCTTTTAATTTTTTTCTTATTTATTTTTCCTAGATCTTTCTTACTTATCAAATTCCTTTTTAAGCTATTACAAGAACTTTTGGTGGGTTGTTATCATTTGATCTTACTCTTTGTATAGGACTGGATTTTTTTTAACCTCACTATCTACCTATGAATATGAGCACAGATCTTATTTTACACCAAAGTAGTTATCTATGGTCAGATTCTTTATGCTTTGGATACTCATTTGTATTTTTATTTTATTTCATTTTATTTTTAGCAGTTTATTATTATAATCAGGTTTTAGTCCTAAGTTGTTGGTCATGTTGTTCTGTGCCTTGGGTTATTTTCTGTTCTGTGCCTGTGTTATTTTCTGAATTTTTTCCAGCAGTTCAACCTCAGAGACTTCTCTCCTCCTCTAAGCCATGGTTAGGGCCCTTAGCCAAGCTGTTCCCGAAGTGTTCTTGCTCTCTGTGGTATCACATGCAGGGGGTATATGCTCACTCTTCCTCACCCAGTCACAGCCAGGGATTATATCTGGTCAGTACCATTAGGCCTGGCTACCCGAAACAGCAGGCGAGGGGGGTGGTGTTCTTCAATCTTTTTACACTTCTTTCTTCACCTATCCATGTAGCATCATACCTCAACAATTACAGAGAGGGAAAAAGATCTTATTAAGATACTACAAAGGGGATTTCATCATTCTCTCCTACAACATGTCAGAAATAAATACCTGTCCTTGCCAGAAAATGTTTCCTAAAATGCTAAAACATAAAATTATGCTATGCAATTTAAACCAGCTTAATCTTTTCCATCCTAAGAAAGACAGTGCTATGCAATCAAAAAATGATGGATTACTGCCCTACATGCTTTGTATGAATGTATACATGCATACATACATATGTATGTATGTGTGTATGTATGTATATGTATATGTGTATGTATGTGTGCATGCCTGCATGTATATATGTGCATTATATGTATGTGCTTATGTGTGTGCATGTATATGCATTATGAATATATGTATTGCATGGATGTATATGTGCATATGTGTATAAAGACACATCCTACATACTCACACACATGCACACATATGTGCATGTACATATATCAGTATATATGTAGTAATATTTAAACATTATATAATATAAAATATGACAATAATGTAATGATTATATGGGTAATGTATATTTAAATATATGTACATGCACATACGTGTTCGTGTATGCACATTTGGTTATATGTATAGATGTGTATTGCATGCATGTATGGATGCATGTATATAGGCATGTATCTATTTCTGTTTGTGGAGTAAGCATTTATTTCGGGGCACCTAAGTGCCACGTGCTGTGATAAACATTTTTTTTAAATATTGTCTCATTTGATCTGCAGAACAACCTTTCGATGTAGTGCTGTCAACTCTGTCTCACTTAAACGTAGTTCAGGCAAAGTCAAAAAATTACTCATGATGTCATTAGTTGTCTTTGAAAAAGAAGGAAGAACAACATATGTTACTGTTCCTATTTTACAGATGAAAAAAGGTGAAGCAGACAGAGGGTAATTGACTTGCCCATGGTTAGAGATCTAATAAATGTCTGAGACCAGATTTGAACTCTGAGAACAGCAAGTTATTCACTTTACCATGTATCTGCTCTCTCTCTCTCTCTCTCTCTCTCTCTCTCTCTCTCTCTCTCTCCCCATATATATGTATATGTATATACATATACATATATATATATACAGAGGTAATACACACATACATACATACATATATGTATATGCGTATGTATGTATGTATGTGTGTATGTATGCACATATACATATCTATTCAGAGAGAGAGAATGTATCCATAGCTATATGGTCATATATATGTGTGTATAGTATATATGCACACAGAGAAACATGTGTATGTCTATGCATATGTATATATACACATTTGTGTATACATGTGTATATACTTTTATTATTTAATTGAGATTATATACATGCACATATGTACATGAAGGCAGCTACATAGTACAATGGATAGAGTGCCGGGTCTACAGTCAAGAAGAACTGAGATCAAATCCATACTCAGACATCTACAAGCTATGTGACCCTGGGCAAGTCACTTAACTCTCTTTGCCTCAGTGTCCTCATCTGTAAAATGAGATGTAGAAGGAATAGCAAACCACTCTAGTATCATTGTCAGAGGAGCCATGAATGCTTCATGAAGAGTAAGATATGACTGAAATAGCTGAACATATTTATATATATCCGTGTAAGTATCAACGTACATACACATGTGTAATAGACACTTTGTGTATGTGTATACACATTTGTATATGTGAACATGTGCAAACATATCTCATTATCATTGTCAAAGTCTATTTTTAACATCCCATAAATGGTCTTGTTTTTAATGCTAGAATGGAGAATAAATTAAAATTATGATTTATCTTTTCAGAAAACTATTCACTAAAATAAACAGCAACAATATGAATGTACAAATAGACAAGAAAGACACAAGTCTGAGACATTCAAAGTCCTAGTAATCAAATGTTCCCTGTAACCAAATTATTATGGGAACACATGCTTCTTATCTTTCCAGAAGTTTTGTGCAATTTTGTGCCATAATGCTAATTTCTTTAACATTAAAGATTGTATCATTATCAAGTGAAAAACCATCCATATTCATTGCAATAGTTAGCTGACAGTTTGTCCCTTAAGCATTCCTCTTCTTCTTGTTCTTTTTTAAATTTATGATTACATGGCAATTTCAAAATGATACTCTTTCATGAAATTCATTTATTTTTCAGAAAATAGTGTATTCCCTTCAGTATGATCCAATTTTTTTTTTTTTATGGCTCCTTTTAGAGCCTGAGATTCAGTTCTCTAAATGTATTGTATGATGAAATATGATGAATAACATATTCAGCACATGATAGATGAAATATGATAAATGTCATAGAATACCATATTCAGCATATAATGGATGAAATACAATCTAATTATGCTGAATTCACAAAACATTTTGTTTTGTTCAAATGTAAAAGTCCATTTATATAGTTCTTAACATTAGATTAAGAGGGGCAGAGCCAAGATAGCAACTGGGAAGTTGGGGCTCACGTGAGCTCCCCACTTTCAAATACCTACAAAAAATGGCTCTGAACAAATTCTAGAACTGCAGAACCCACAAAATAGCAGAGGGAAGCAGGGCTCTGGCCCAGGACAGCCTGGATGATCACTGGGTAAGGTCTATCCCACAGAGCTGGGAGTGGAACTGCACCTTGACCAATCAGATGGGGAGCCAGGCAGAGCAGGCCCTAGAGCCCTGAATCAGATAACTGTAGCAGTTGCCAAATTTCTCAACCTACAAACACCAAAGACAATAGAGAAGGTTAGTGGGAAAACACTGCAGGGGACAGAGTGAAAGGAATTTGTGGTTTCGGCCACCACCCTGGGGGCATCTCTGAGGCTGCTTACAGAGCTACAGCTGCAGTTGCTTCTGGCCCCAGGCCCACCTGGTGGGAGGAATTAAGGGGTGGATCTGAGTGGGAGTACAGAGCCTGCTTGGATCTGAGTCCGGTCTGGGTTGGCAGTTCTTGGGGGAGGAGTAGCACTGGTGTGGCAGAGCTTGCTGTGTAGAAATAGCTCTGAAAACAATAGCACAGGCCCTCAAGGGACAAAGTACTCTCTATTCTACAAGTAGTCATACCCCAGTGAAAAACTCAAGGGTCAAGTAGTTGTCTGGGAACATGGCCAGACAGCAAAAACAGACTCAGATTCAGAATCAGACTTTGGAATCATTTTTGGTGACAAAGAATACCAAAACATACAGCCAGAAGAAGTCAGCAAAGTCAAAGAACTTATATC
This sequence comes from Phalanger gymnotis, assembly GCA_028646595.1. NCBI lineage: Eukaryota > Metazoa > Chordata > Mammalia > Diprotodontia > Phalangeridae > Phalanger > Phalanger gymnotis. Next base: position 9,396 of record JAQQSZ010009133.1, read on the forward strand.
AAAAGCCTCCAAGCAAAACATGAACTGGCCTCAGGCCAAAAAGGATTTAGAAAAGCAAGTTAGGGAAGCAGAGGAAAATTTTTTTTCACTTGAGCTTCTATTGCCTGTACAGGAAAAAGGTCATGGAACTTGGACATAAAGAGACTTAGGTTCACATTCTGGCTAGGTTCCTTTATATTCATATGGCCTCAGGCAAGGTATTTCACATTCTGTGGGCCTCAGTGTCAACTAGGATAAAATGAGGAAATAGGACTGTACGATCTCTCAGATTCCTTCTAGCTCGAAATCCTGTGATTCCGGGTTTGCCAAATTTCAGGAGAACTTCAACTATAGGGCCTGCTATTGCATTGTTATTCCTTCATTCTCAAAGAGGACAAATGACATCACAGAGTAGAAAGATCATGGAATGAGGAGTCAGACAACCCAGTTGCTTGTCCCAATTTTTCCACTAATTTGACATATGACCTTTTTTTTCTCTTGTCTAGATCCCATTTCCTCATAAGTAAACTGAGAGGATCAGACGATATGACTACTTCCAGCTCAAATGCTCCCTCATTCTGTTTAATTTACACTTTTTTCCTTACGTAATTATTTCCAATCATCATGGAGTCAAGTTGAGAGTAAGACACTCATTAAATCATATGCCAATTCATAATGTTTTGGAAGGTACAGCCTGATGGTGCAGTGGATACAGCACTGAGACTGGAATCAGGAAGACCTAAGGTCAAATTAGACAATTGTTATCTTTGTGACTCTGGGCAAGTCCCTTAACCTCTGTCTGTCTTCACTTCCTCAACTTAAAATGGATTAATAGCATCACCTACCAGGGTTATTGGGAGGATCAAAAGAGAAATTATTTGTTGTGTCTGGCACATAGTAAGTGCTATATAAATGTTAGCCATTAGTACTATTACTACTACTGTTGTTATTATTATTATAATTAGTAGTAGTAGTAGTAGTAGTAATAGTAGTAGTAGTAGTAGTAGTAATGCATAATTGCTCCCAATATCTATTTTGTGGTATCCAGGTATATTAGTGGTGTTGCCACATACTTTGTCTTCTTATTTCTTCTCCTTGGAACAGTGCTATGAATTGGAATTTCAAGGTATTGGTGTTGATTTGGTCAGATGTAAGAGCAAGGATATGGAGTTGGGAAGGAAAGTTGAAGCAATAACATAAAAATGAGGAAAGAAATACCAGAATTTTCACAAAGTTGCTTCTTTTCCTTCTTACTTCAAGTGTGGCTGATATCACATTCATTTGTATAATTCTTTCATTCTATTTGCATTAAAGATCATCATTTTATCTTTATCAACTAAATAGAGTGCTCTATTGGTATGTATTATGGTTCCCAGACTTTGGGAAGCATATGAATAAAAGTCACACAGAACAGGTAGAGAAGGAATGCTTTTGATCTGCATATTGGAAGGAAATGCCCAAACAAGGTGATGATTTATCCACCCAAATATTTGAGTATCTCTATATATTTGAGCTCTCTATCCTGCATGATAGAGAGCTGACCTAAGAGGCCTCTGCATAGCTACATGATACAGTGGATAGAGCACTGGACCCGCAGTCAGGAAAACCTGCTTTCAAATCAGGCCTCAGGTTATCTGTGTGACATTGGACAAGTTACTTGAACTCTATCAACTTAAATTTCTTCAACTGTAAAAAGTCAATGATAATAGCACCTGCCTCCCAGGGTTATTATCAAGATCTCATATTATTAGTAAAGTGCTTACCAGAGTACCTGGAATGTAGAAGACCCTTAACAAATAGCCGTTCCTTTTCCTCCCCCAGTCCTGGAAGGTCTAGGGTTAAGAATCACCTCTGACATGTAATGGACATGTGAGTCTGGGTGAGTCTGGGTGAGTCACCTTTCAGTGCCCCCAAATATCTAAGTTTATTACTTGCAAAGAAGGTGCTACTGAGCACTGATAGATGATGTCCCTCATTGAGACTTCTTTATACTTGTGAAATCACAGTCTAGTCAAAAAGTTTATCAATAAGGAGAGGATATGCTATGCCATAGAGTCAGAGTAAGTATTCAGTGAAACTTATAAAAGGCAGAAAGAGGTAAATGTGTTATGGTGACATTGGGTTTGGCTTTAGATTTACTACAGAAAGCTAATGAATTTATATAAGAAATGGAAAATTTGTTTGGAGCAAATGTTGGACAGTGGAAATATGTGAATCCAAAAAAATATCTCCCTTTCCAGTTACCTGATGATATGTCAAAAAATCCACTAAGACATTGAGGCTTTTATACTTTTGGCTTCAACTAATCCATGCTCAAGTTTTAGTTTTATTCTCAGTCCACATAACTAAATTTGAGTTAAAGTACAAAGAATGCTGGATTTGATAGATAAAGACAGAGGACACAGGGTGAGTTGAATACAAAGGGATGATATCTAAAAAATAAAATTAAGGGGTGAGAAAGGAATATATTGGGAAAAGGAGAAGGGAGAGCTAGAATTGGGTAAATTATCTCACCTAAAAGGGGCAAAAAAGCTATTACAATAGAAGGGAAGAAGGAGGAGGTGAAAGGGAATGAGTGAAACTTACTCTCATTGGATTTGGCTTAAGGAGGGACTAACATATACACTCAATTGGGTATTGTACCCTACAGGAAAGTGGAGGGATATAAAGGGGGTATGATAGACAACTGAACAGATTAAGGGAGGGGGTAGTCAGAAGCAAACACTTTTGAAAAAGGACAGAGCCAAAGGAGAAAATAGAATAAATGGGGGGGGGAAGGTGGCAGGATAGGACGGAAGGAAATGTAGTTAGTCTTTCACAACATGACTACTGTGGAAGTGTTTTGCATAACTACACATGTTTAACCTATATTGAATTGCTTGCGTTCTCAATAATGGTGGGTGGGGAAGGAAGAAGGGAGAGAATTTGGAGCTCAAAGTTTTAAAAACAAATATTAAAAATTGTTTTTACATGCAACTGGGGAATAAGATTTATAGGCAATGGGGTGTAGAAATCTATCTTGCCCCACAAGAAAGCAAGGGGGAAGGGAAGGGGGTTGATAGAAGGGAGGGCAGACTTGGGGAAGGGGTAATGAGAATGCATGATATCTTGATGTAGGGAGGAGGGGAGAGAAGGGGAGAAAATTTGGAACTCAAAATCTTGTGGAAATGCATGTTTAAAACTAAAAATCAATAAATTAATTTTAACAAAATAATTTCTTTAAAGAGAATGACAAACTTGAGATAATAGTCAAAATTTGTGGGATGCAGCCAATGTAGTACTTATGGGAAATTTTATGTCTCTAAATGCATACAATGAGCATATCAATGAATTGGGCATGCAACTTAAAAAATACTAGAAAAAAGAACAAATTAAAAATCTTTAATTAAACTCCAAAATGAAAAAATACTGAAAAATAAAGGTGAGATTAATAAAATTGAAAATAAAAACAAATTGAACTAATAAATAAATCTACT
>JAQQSZ010009134.1:0-12850 GCA_028646595.1 Phalanger gymnotis
CCCACTAACCTTCTCTGCTGTCTTTGCTCTTTGTGGGTTGAGAGGTCTGGTACATGCCACAGCTCAATATTTCAGGATGCCAGGGCACTTTCCGCTCGTCTCCTGGTCTGGTAGGTCCGCGTCTGGTCTGTTCGTGCCGTGCGCGCTGGGCTCAGCTCCGCTCCCCTCGGCTGGGGGCTGGGAGGTCCGTGTGGGACAGACTTTACCCAGAGACCATCCAGGCTTTCCTGGGCTGGGGCCCTGCTTCCCTCTGCCACTTTGTGGGTTCTGCAGCTCTAGAATTGGTTCAGAGCCATTGTTTTATATGTTTTTGGAGGGACTTGGTGAGGAGCTCACGCCAGTCACTGCTTCCCAGCCGCCATCTTGGCTCCGCCCCCCATGAATTTCATTTCTTAGACTTTATGTTTTGAAAGCTTTTCTTATCACATCGCTTAGGGACTGTGAATATTTGGTATGGCAACAGCTATTAAATATTTTTCTTAAGTTTTATGGATCAGTCTTATGATCATAAGTCTGCACGATCATAGACATGAGTTCAGTCTATGATGATGGTCCAATTCTAGTATGTTTGAGTGTTTCAGAGTACTTTTGAGTTTTGTATTTATAATACAGGAATTTGTCACATCTTAGCCCTGTCTGGGCTTCTTAAGGATGACCCTTCTATAATTTCTGGTGGCAGTATCCTGACCTCGAATCACTACCAAAAACCCTTCCATTTTATGTTTTCAGTGCTTCTTTGTTGGTCGAGTTCATATGAATAATGTTTATGTAGGACTCATCATCATCATGATGGATTGTTATTTCTAAAGGGTGAATTTAGAAAGGCATAGTATCTAGAGGAAAGAAGGCAACAATCCTCTCTATATCATTCTCTGGTTATTCATGTCTGTAACATTTTATTCAATTCTGTATATTACCACTGGATAGTGTTACCAATATGGGGAAAGTTCTTACGCTCATGCCACATAAGATTTTTTGAAGGAACTGGAAATTTTTGGTATTCAGGTACAAGAAAAAGGAAAAACAAAAACAAAACAAAAGAAAAAACCTCTCTCTGTTCTCAAGGATCCCAACATGTATTGGGGCATACAAACAACTATGTACAAAAAAGATATATAGATGATAAATTGAAGATAATCTCAGAGGGAAGGCAATAAAATTAAGGAGGCCTGGGAAAGTCTCCTTGCTGATGGTCAGACTTTAGTGGAGACTTGAAGGAAGCCAGTAAGCAGAAGCAAGGAAGGAAAGAGTTTGAGGTTTGGGGGATAACCATTAAAAATGCCTCAAATCAGGAGATGGTGAGGAAGAGGGATTATGCTTCATTTTGGTCCCAGAGGACAGAAATAGGAGCAGAAGGAGGAAGTTGAAAAGAGGACAATTTTGACCTAGCATAAGGAAAACTTCTATTAGGATTATCCAAAAGCAAAAAAAAAGGGGGGGGACGGGCTTCCATAGAAGGAAGTGAGTTCCCATTATCTTGAGGTTTTGAGCAAAATTTGAATGTTTATTTGCAGATACATATTAATAATGAAACTTCTTAGTGGCAGATTGGCCTAGATGGACCCTGAGGTCTCTTCTATCTCTATTCTGTGATATTCTATCTGTGCTTCTTGATTAAAAGAAATAACTGGGACACATTCACACTAAAGGAATAAAACTACAGTATTTGTTTCCAACACCTACTTTATCCAAACATCCTGAAAGAGTTGATTCAAATTGATTTTGAGATTTTGAAATGTGTTCTATTTTTTTCCTGCTAGGATTTTTATTCACCCTATTGTTCTTCTAGTGTGTTTCAAAAAACTGAATAAAAGTCCACTAAACAATGGGTACCTCTCCCGGGGTTCATAGACCCCCATGACGGGCCCATGAATAGATTCCAGGGTGCTAAGAAATTAAATAAGAAAAGATACATCTTTAATTTCATTAATTTTGATGATAACGTAGCAATAATCATAACTACTACGGTTAATGAAAAAAGAAATCATTCTGAGTAGGTTTCAACATATTTCCTTAAGGGGGCTATGAGACAAAAAGGTCAAAAACTCTTGCTCTAAATTGTGTTGGGTGTGAGTGGGAAGGAAGAGAAGAAAAAATGGGGAAAAGGGATGGATATAGGGAGATAGAATAGGATTCTATGATGAAACATTGTCTTTCATATACATTCAAATTCTGTTTTCACAAAACCCATAAAATTTTCAGAAACTAATTTTTAGACATCAACAAGGAAATCAGGGAAATCCATTCAAGCTCATGGGTAGTATTCAGGATTGGGGGAGTCTCTTGTTTCTTGCGAGATCTCCTACTGTCCTCGATCACTGCTACCATTTACAAGTCATCCAAACAGGTCTGGTGATTTAGTTTTCAAATTAATTATTGATCTGCCATCTACAAAGGGTCAGGATTAAAAAGAAATTATCTCAGCTTAGTCAGGAAGATTCTAAATCAGACAGAAGAGAATGCACTACTGTGGTACTGCTCTCATGCGGATGGTCTTTTCCCTTATAAAACACATAAAAACAAAACAAAAACCAAAAACAAAAATTATGCTGTGGGAAGGGAGAAAGTAGAAAACTTGAGAAAATATAGAAAGTATTAGAAGGTAAGGACCTAATTCCATTAGTATCAGTGTTTCTCATCTTTTCCAGTTTATGCAATAAAAAATATTTAATAATTCATGTCATAGCTAGCTATCCCTAGTCTATTGCTATTGTTATGTCTGGCTTATAATAGTGCCATAGGAGGAAAGAGGCTCTGAGCAGAATGATGTATAAATCGGTTTCAAACACCTGCATTGTCTCTTCTTCAACCTGATAGTTTGATGTTCCATGGCCATTAGAACACTCTCTGGGAGTAAAATGCTCAGTCAAGGGTGGTAAAACAAGTCTTCCAGGTTTCTACTTAGTGACTTGAAAAGGAAGTTGTCCACATGGATGAGATCCTTCAGTTTCCTGGGCAGCAGGGAGTCCCTCAGTAAATTAACTTGTTCAATGGTACTTATGGTTCATGGGTTTTCCAGGGACTTATTTCATTCCTCTGTGCATTGGAAAAATAGTCTTCTAACCTGTTTGCTCTGAATCAGATAAGGGAAACGGAAGATAGTTAGAAGAGCTTAAGACTCCTTTGCAGGATAGTTAGTGGTGGTAGTAGAGGTGTGGCAAAGATCCTCCTCAGGATGCGGTCTATATAATGATTCTATTTTTGAACTATGTTAATGAGTATAACTAAGAACTTTAGAATAAATTATACACAGGTGGATTTTTCTTTTCTACTAGTGAAGTCTGTACTTAGTTTTCTACAGGCTTCGGGTCTAAAGCAAAGAAAGCTTTCACTGTAAGCTAGTTTTCATATCTACAAACCAGATTCAAGAAAACAGTTCACTCTTGTGATATATTTGGAGTCACACCAACCTTTTCACTTTCATCATCCAATATTGGAATTTGCTTTATATTTTAAATTAATTAATTAATGTTTAGTTTTTAACATTCGCTTCCATAAGATTTTGAGTTTTAAATTTTTACCTCTCCCTTTCCTCCACCCTTCCCAAGAAGGCATACAATCTGATATAGGCTCTACTTATACATTCATATTAAACATATTTTCACTTTAGTCCTGATGTAATGAAGAATTAGAACTAATAGGAAGAAGCACAAGAAAGAAGAAACAAAACAAAACAAAAAAAAAGAAAGGGAGAGCAAATAGTATGCTTCCATGTGCATTCAGATTCCAAAGTTCTTTCTCTGGATATGGATAGCATTTTCCATCACGAGTCTTTGAGAGTTGTGTTAGATCCTTACATTGCTGATCCAGGTCAGTCATCTTACAATGTGTCTGTTACACTGTACAATGGTCTTCTGGTTCTGCTCATTTCACTCAGCATCAGTTCATGCAAGCCTTTGCAGGGTTTTCTGAAGTACTCTTGCTCATCATTTCTTACAGCACAGTAGTATTCCATTACATTCATATGCCACAACTTGTTCAGCCATTCCCCAATTGATGGACATCCTCTCAATTTCTAATTCATTGACATCACAAAAATAGCTGCTATAAATATTTTTGTACATGTGAGTCCTTTCCCCCTTTTTAAGGATCTCTTTGGGATACAGACCTAGTAGGGATATTGCTTAGTCAAAGGGTATGCACATTTTTATAGTGCTTTGGACATAGTTCCAAATTGTTCTCTGGAATGGTTGGATCAGTTCACAGCTGCACCAACAATGCATTAATGTGCCAATTTTCCCACATCTCCAACATTTATCATTTTCATGTTTTGTCATGTTAGCCAATCTGATAGGTGTGATGTGGGACCTCAGAGTTGTTTTGATTTGCATTTCTCTAATCAATAGTGATTTAGAGCATTTTTTTCATATAACTAGAGTCATAGATAATATCTTCCTCTGAAAACTGCCTGTTCATATCATTTAACGATTTGTCATTTGGGGAATGACTTATATTTTTATGACTTCAACTCAGTTCTCTATATATTTTAGAAATTAGGCCTTTATCAGAGACATTGACTATACAAATTGTTCCCCAGCTTTCCGCTTCCCTTCTAATCTTGGTTGCATTGGTTTTGTTTGTGCAAAAACTTTTAAATTTAATCTAATCAAAATCATCTGTTTTGCATTTCATAATGTTCTCTATCTTTTATTTGGTCATAAATTCTTCCCTTCTCCATAGATCTGACAGGAAAACTACTCCCTGCTCTCCTGGTTTGCTTATAGTATCAACCTTTATATATAAATCATGTACCCATTTAATTTGGTTTATTTTTTTAAATCCAATTTATGCCACAGCCAATAACATGGTGATTCAGAGAAGGTAACATAAAACATTAGAATCTATGGAGAAGTTCCCATCACCCTGCTAAATCTTGTCCCATTTATTGACTGTTTAATTCCTAAAATTCCTCCACTAAAATCTATACAGCATGTTTAATCAATGGAATCAATAGAATATCCTGTATTGGATTGTACACTATAGATTAATAGTTTCTTATGAAATTCAGCATAAAGAACCTAAAAAATATGTCTTGCTAGGTGATGGAGGAGAGAAAGAGCATAGCTACTTAGAGAATATAAAGAAATACCAACAGGAGATGGGGAGAATTGACAAAGAATGATTTAAGATTACAGATTTTACCATTGGATTCTCCATGTTTAACAATTTTGAATGTCAGCTTTTTGAGTAGCTAAAAAATAATTTCTTACCCATTGGAACCTAGGGGACTATAAGGTCCAAGAGAGAAGGCAGAATTCTCTATTCCCTTTTATCACAGAATGTTCATTTAGCCTATTCCTTCACCAGGAGTGTGCTCATTGCAAACAATCACATATTAATGGAGTGCTGTTAGCTCCAAAACTCTCCAAATTTAAATAGTGCCTCTAACATTGTTCTTAGACTGCTGAACGTCTTCCTCCAGAAGTCGTTTAATTCCTTTTTTATTGCCTTCATACAGGACAATAATTCTTTCAACTGAACTTTCAATGAAATTCCTGAAATAATTTTGCATAACGTGAATCCGCTATAGAATTCCCTAGAAAATCCCTACCACTGGAAAAAAAAATTGCAACAAGTTTCTCTGATAAAAATCTCATTTCTAAGATATATGAAGAACTGATTTAAATTTATAGGATTAAGAACTGTTTTCTAATAGATAAATGGCCAAATAATATGAACAAGTTATTTCCAAAGGAAGTAATCTATTCTATTAACAATTGTGAAAAAGTGTCCAAATAACTAATAAAATTAGAGAAAGGCAAATTAAAGAAAATCTGAAGTTCCATTTCACACATATCAGATGGATGAAGACAACAAAAGAAGAAAATGAGAAATGTTGGAGGGGCTATGGAAAAACAGGTATACTAGCATACTATCGGTTGACCTGTGAACTGGTAAAGCCTTTTGGATAGCAATTTGGAACTATGTTAGGAAAGTTAACAAACCTTATATATTCTTTGATCTATATCATTACAATGTCAATACCCTAAGAAAGAGAAAAAATGATTTATATGTAATATATTTAAGCATCTATGTGTATTTACATTTATAGCAGTTCTTTTTGTTCTAGCCCCAAATAAAAAAGATAAGAGCATACTTCTAATACAAATGGTTAAACATATTGTGGTATATTAATATAATGGAATAATATATTTCCTTAAGAAATGATGACATAGACAATTTTGGAGGAAACTGCTGTAGTAAACAGAATTAGGAGAGCTACAGATGCAAAATGGAGGAAGAAAAAAAACCTCCAGGTATTTATACTGAAATGCACTTCCTCATAAAATGGTGATTTTTTTACGGAGGTCTGCAAATATATACACACATATATACATACATACGCATGTGCATATGTATGTTTATATGAATGCAGCCAATGCATTTGCTTTGCTTGACTATGCATATTTGTTACAAGGAAATTGTTTTTTTCTTTTATCAATGGGGTAGGGTTTGGAAAGTTGAAATAACAGAGTTCTAGTAATTATAAAAAAAATTAGAAAGGAACGTTGCTATAAATGTGTATATTTTCATGCACTTTCAGATGAGGTCATGGTATTGTTATTCATTCATTCGTTTATTTATTATTGCTTTTTATTTGCTTACTTTGTTACAAGAGACCTCCCATGAAGTAGGGATAATTTGCAAATGTTTATAATGTAAAAAAAAAAGTCAATACTTTTTAAAAAAGTATTTAGAGAACTCATGGAGCACTGGGAATTTCATTATCCATGACGGACAGGTACCATTTAGATTGCATAATGCTATCATTGAATTTTTCTTCAGAGATACAGTGTGGTAGAGTGGAAAGAATGCTTGCCCTGAAATGACCAGAGACCTGCCTTTGAATTCTGGCTCTGTTATTTATTAGTTATAAGACTGAGAGAAAGTCACTTAATGTCTCTGAGCCTCAATTTTCTCATCAGTGAAAAAGGGATAATACTACATTTGCAATTGCTGCAGCATAGGGTTCTTATTGAGTTAAGAGATTTGCAAACCTTAAAATCCTACACAGATGTGAGTTATTTTTATTATTAATCTCAGGTTGCAAGGCCCCATTTTTCTACTCCTCTCCTCCTCTCTCCACTTTTTATGTGATGGTGTATATTGGAGACCATTTTACTTGGCACTTGTTTCACTTCTATTTCCACAGACCATTTGGATTCTGGTAACTACTTTAATGAGAAATGTATGGCAGAACGCTGACTTAAAGAAGGAAACTCCCTTCATCACACACAAGGACCTGTACTTAGTGACACATCAGGTGCAGGGCTAGCAAGGAAAACAAAGTTCTCAAGCAATACCTAAGGTGATAATTGGGTGATGATTAACTCTCAGGTTCAAAAATACATACACTTCACCTGCAGCAAGCTGGTGTTTAAGCAAAAGCTTTTCACAAGAGGTGCAAATAGGCAGGCAATTTTAATTCCCTTTGAGAGAAAAGAGGCCTCCCCTTAATCAGGAGAGGGATGAACTGAATTGATTCACTAATGAGCTGTTGGCCCTAGATAAAGGGTGTAGACCAGGATTGCTGCCAAGAATCTGGTTATCCATACACTGCATGTTGGAAGTTACTGAGCAAATCCTAGGAACATGTCTTAAAATCTAGCCTGGCATAGGACCCGGGAAACATTTGAGGTGAGCTGTCAGGATCTGGGGTCACCACAGTCAGCTTCTGACTATTTTAGGGAGGGGAGAGCCCTTAAGTGCTTCCGCATCTCCAACTTTATGGCCTTGGGACATTATTCTTACATCTCTAGGCTTACTGGGCTCATCTGTAAAAAGAGTAGACTATCCAGCTCCATTCTGTGTCAGTCAGGCAGTCAATAATCTTTTATTAAGTACCTACTATGTGCCAGGCACTGTGCCAAGCACTAGGAATATAAACAAAGCTAAAAGGCAGTCATGCTCCCAAGGAACTTAGAGTTAAATAGAGAATGCAATACACCAATGACTATGAGCCAACAAGATATGTACAAGATAGATTAGATATAATCAACAGAAGAAGCATTAATGACAAAGGGGAATATTTCTTGCTGAAGGCAGAATCTTAGCTGAAACTGAATGAAGCCAGGGAAGTTAGGAGGGAGAGATAAGAGAGTTTAAGGCACTGGAGACAGCATGTGAAAATCTCAGGATACTTAGATGTAATGTCTAATGTGAGGAAAAGCAAGAAGGTAAAGGTACTTGGATTGGAGGATGCATGGGGAGGGGCAAAAGGAAGGGGAAGAGGTATGTAAGGTGTAAGAAGGTTGGAAAAGTTGAGAGAAACAATGCTATGGAGACCTTTTAAAGCAAAACAGGATTTAAAAATTTAATCCTGGAGGCAAGAGAGATCAAGTGGAGTTGGTTGAAGAGGAGGAATAGATATGGGCAAGCTTCTACTTTGGAAAAATTAATTTAATAACTGAGTGGAATATTGGAGTGGGGAGAGACTTGTGGCAGGGAGACCAAGCAGATAGTATTTGTAACAATTCACGTGTGAGGTGATCCATCATATCCCCCATTTCTATGACAGATGATGTTTCTCATTTGTTGGATGAGAATGATAGCTATAAAAATAATCAGAAATGTACCTTAAGAGGTCCATTTCCCTTGCCTTCAGAGGCACATATTTATATTTTCAAGGGAAATGACCCTTAATTCTCTTCTTAAAGAGTCTGAGTTTCTCAGTCTCTTTTTGTAGTGACTTATTTACTATACTATTAAGTTCTTGTTTATGTCTAACTCAAATCATTCCTGCTTCAGTTTTAAGGCATTCCCTTCCCCCCTGTTCTGCTTTGGTCTTCAACATATTTGGAAGGTGACTACACATTATCTTCCTTATAAATAATACATTTGACATTACCAATTAAGGTTGAGTAGAGTAAGCCTATTAGGCTGAGTCTACTATTCTCTTCTGTGGCTTCCTAGACTTTCTCAACTTGTCATTGAGAGGCTATTACATGAGGAAACATATTTTGAAAACAGCCATTTGTTAGAGTGACCTGAGTGAAACTGGGAAAGTTCTATTGCTGTGTTTTTCAGGGACAAAACTCCCCATGGGTCTGGCCCAGGACTTAAGCCTTAGTCAGCCTCTGTGCACACTTATCTCAGAGTCTCAAAACCAAGCAGCCAGAGATGTCCCTAGAAGGATTTGGGGGAATTAGGCTTGTGATTCCAGTGAAGGGGGTAGCATGAGCTGAATCCCTAATTCTCTGAGTGCCCTGATGAAAATGTAGCCTTAAGCTTTTACCAGTTCTACTAAATACATCTTTGATTAGGCTGGAAATGCAATTATTTTATAGTAATACTTTTAAGCCAGCTTGTGAGAATAGGAGTGACCTTTTCTTTTCCTCCCAGTTTTTTTTAGAAGAAGTTTCCTTGAGATGAGAATAAGATTTACTGGAGAAATATGGGCTTTCTGTTTGAATCTTAGCTCTGGGAAAAGATAGGGTGAATGTCTGTTTAGATTTTTACAGCAGAGTAATTGCATCTTTATATACAGAAGTTTAGGTATAATAAAATGCTCTAAAAATTATGAGACCTTCTCATTTCTTCTAGAAGATAACAGAATAGTACAAATAACTATGCACCCCTCCCTTAAAGATGTAGTGTGTCTATTTATTAATTGTTTGACAATTCATTTTTCATTTATTCATTGTTATTCATTTGTCTATTTTAAGGCCAGGTCTCTCTATCATTTCTAAACTGAATTTGTAAGGATTACTCATGGGTCTTATCTCATTACTGATTGTCCTGGGAATTTTGAGTTGTTCTATTTCCCATCTGACCCAGTTCACCCTTCCTTGGGCAAGATGGTGGATTTCCGTTCCAGGAGGTATACAATAGTAATGTAAAAATTAGTGCAAACATCTGATCATCATAGCTCACTACATCTTTGAACTCCTGAGCTCAAGGGATCTAATAGCCTCAGCCACTCCTACATCAAGGACTGTAATATGCACCACCTTACCTGACTTGTCAGTTTAGTTTTGCTATTGTCTTTGCACACAGATTTGGTCACAATGGGATCTTGGGGCAATTTCCCACCTGGTGTAAACCAGAATCCCTCCAGCTGTTTGTCCAGGTGCCTCATCACTGTTGGTTGGACAGAATTAGGAGAGATTCCTTAATTCATCTGTGGCTTTACCATTCACAACATGTTCCTCCATGGTGCGAGAATGAAGAGGGTGAGTGAGGGAGGGTGAGGGTTGTCTTTTATCTTGGACTAAATCCAGTTCATAGTCATTAAGTGTTTATTAGGTAGTCTTTTTAGTGCTTTCCCTAAAACAGAGGCAGCAAACATGTAAGGTATGCAGCCTAGGCTATGACACTCCTCAATGCAACCAGAACCAGATTAAAATGCAATTGGAAAATATTTACCAAAATAAATAAAATACAATAAAACACAAATAACATCACATTTTAAAACTAAGTCAATAGACAACCTGAGGGGATCCATATGTATGGATTAATGCCCCATTTTTCTTTTTGAATTTGAAACCACTACCCTGAAGGATTAATTTCATTCGCTCTCTTAAAATATTATATAACCAATTCCACACGGTTTCCATGAATGGAAATAGACACATTTTGGCTCAATAGTCTGCCTAACATTGCCCACAATTTTACAGCATAGCCAGTTATCCTAAGAATATATTTCCTTTACTTTGTCTTTCTTCCTATCCCATTTCTATTTCCGTAGTCCTTTTCTACAAAGGAGTTAGTAATAGAAACTTTAGAGCCAGAAGGAATCTTAGAGGTCAATATAACTTAGAGGAAAGCACCTTACAATAAGAAGCAGAGTAGTTTTCTTTTAGTCATGGCTGTGCCAATAACTAAAGGTTCTGTAATAACCATTGTTCTTCTTTCAGCTCTTTTGCAACAATCCATCATTTTATAGAAAAGGAAACTGAGACCCCAAAAGCAAAACCATTTTACCTAAGGGTTACACAGATGTTTAATCTCACAGCTAGGATGAGGTCCCAAGAAAGGCACAATAATATAGGGGAAATGACACCAGATTTGGAGTGAGATGACATGTTGAAATTATAGCTGTCACATACTTACCCATGTGACTTTGGGGGAGTCACTAGGCCTTTCTGGACCTTAGTTTCTTCATGTGTAAATTGATAAGATTGAACTAGATGACTTCTAAGGACCCTTCCAGCTCTTAGTCTTTGGTTGTATTATTATACTCTTTCCAGTGTTATGAACTATTTCTTCGAGTCATAAAGTGAATGGCGATATACCATCCCTTTGTCAATTAAGCCATGTGTGAGGTCAGAGACATTGGGTAGAAAGAATTTGGGGTAGGAGTTTGTCCCAGCACTCAGTTAAGCTGAACTGAATGCCTCACTTCCTCCTGGCAAACAGCAGAATGTAACAGGGCTGTCGTCAGTAGCTTTTCAAGAGCCCAGTGTTGGATCCCTGGAAATCTAGCTCTTAGTAACCACCGTGGGTCATGCCACTAGCTATTCAATTTCAGTTTGAGATGCTTTATTATTTATCAAGTGCAACATAATGTGACTTCCACAACTTTCTGAGCCCAAAGGCCTGAAACCCCCAAATTATCTCATCAGAATGATGTAGCTAAGCTGAACCCATTTAATTTAGTCTGGTTCTGTTCATTTGCCTAATGAGCATTTGCCTCATTTAGAGCTCATTGAGAATGTTCACTATCAGCTAGTGGCCAAATGAAGCACTTAGTATCATGGAGTCTTTCCCACAGCCCCCATCTACACAACTTGACATTGCCTTACAATTACAAGTCTAATCTTGATGCATTTAGTCTACACAGTGCTGAGATAGGCATTCAGTTCAGAGAAAATTGTTAGTCTGAATATTTGGTGACTTGGAGACAAAAAGGAAAAAGACACATCAAAAGGTACTTGATTTTGTTATTTCATTTTATTTTAAATTTTTCATCTGGTTACATTGATGTCTTTTTATTATGCTTAGATTTTAGTATTGTATTGATAATAGTAGCATGGAAATTCATTGAAGTCAGGGATTGTATCATGTTGTTGTTTTCCGTATCTTTTCCATCAAGCACAGTGCTTTGAAAAGAGTAGACACAGTAAAAGTTTCTTGAATTGAAATTAATTTGAAATTAATAATTCTCCTTTGAAATCCCTCTGTAGGACACTGCCCTAAAATGATGCTCCTCCCTACTAAAAGACCTTTAATAAATTTCCATTTCATAAAGGATTAAGTTCAAATGTCTTAAGTTGTCATTTGAGGCCCTCTGTGCTCTTACTCCAAAGTATTTTTTTTTAAAGAATGTGAAAATTCCTTTATTGATTTTTATACTTTGTTTAGTAAAATAAATCCATTCTAAGTCATGCTGTAAACAGATTAGCAGGAAAAAAAGGTTCAATATAATCATTTAGAAACTATAAATAAATACATGTTAAAGTTTAAGGACATATAATTCTCCCTCCCCCACTCCCACTGTGTATCACGGGTTTAAGAAGCAAATTTTAAATTTTCTCTTCATCTTTTGTTAGACTAACTTTTATGGTTAACAATTAACATTGGTTAACATCCCAAGATTTCAAATGGTATTCAAGGAAATTAGAAGGTAAGATTTTAAACTGCATTATCTTATTACTTCAATAACCTAAATTCACTTGGGTCAGGCTAGTTCACACAACGTCTTCCTACACTATCTTAAAATACATGTCAGCCTTTAATTGTTCTCTTCAAGTCATGCTCTCTACGTTTTCTGATCCACATTCCTAGTTCATAAATAGTTGCAGTCATTTTGATTTTGAAAACTTTGCTATGAAAAATTTGCCTAGCTGAGAAATGTTTTAAAAAAGGTTTTGTCCTGTTATTTCTCCCTAGAATAGTGCTGTTTGAATTC
>JAQQSZ010009135.1:0-12850 GCA_028646595.1 Phalanger gymnotis
GGAAGAACAACAAGAACAAGAGGAAGAACAAGAACAAGAGGAAGAACAACAAGAACAAGGACAAGAGGAATAACAACAAGGACAAGAGGAAGAACAATAAGAATAAGAGGAAGAACAACAAGAACAAGGGGAAGAACAAGAGGAAGAACAAGAACAACAAAAACAAGAGGAAGAACAACAAGAACAAGGGGAAGAACAAGAGGAAGAACAAGAACAACAAGGACAAGAGGAAGAACAACAAGAACAAGAGGAAGAACAACAAGAACAAGAGGAAGAACAAGAACAAGAGGAAGAACAAGAACAGGAGGAAGAACAAGAACAACAAGGACAAGAGGAAGAACAATAAGAATAAGAGGAAGAACAACAAGAACAAGGGGAAGAACAACAAGAACAAGAGGAAGAACAAGAGGAAGAACAAGAACAACAAGAAAAATAGGAAAAACATAAACAACAAGAACAAGAGGAAGAACAAGAAGAAGAACAAGAATGAGAACAAGAACAAGAAGAAGAACAAGAAAAAGAGGAAGAGCAAGAAGGAAGAACTATCAATAAATCAGTGCTTAAGATTTGTGAAGCACAAGAGGAAGAACTGTGAGTTAAGTACTATAATTATCCTCACTTTACAGGTAAGGAACCTGAGGATGAGGGGTTAAGCGAATTGCCCAGATACACATAGATAGTTAATATCTAAGATAGGATTCAAACTAAAGCTTTCCTAATTCCAATTCCCCAATTCCAATCCCTAATTCTATCCATGCCACCAGCTAGCTGTCACCACCTCTCTATACTTTAGTTTCCTTGTATATAAAATGAGTAGGGACTGGAGATGATGGACAAGAGCTTTTCCAACTCTAAATCTTATTGTCTCAACCAGATCAGACATCTTTTCTCATCACACAGCTGGTTTGACTTGACTCAGATTCATATTTGACTGTTTATATTTGTCATTTAATTCTGATCCCTCAGATCAGGCACACAAATAGATGCTAGTTAATAAACATGGGTCCTCTTTGTTCTTTCCTGGGCTACTTTCTACCAACTGTGATGTTGGTTACCAATTAACTTAACTCCTCAGCTCAGCATCAGGTCACCATGATATCTAGCAGCTTCATTATGGCTTCTACTACATAAGGTGCAATTTTACCTGATACCATGGAAACACAATTCTTTCTTCCCCTAAAGTATACTCATGTTCCACTAGCAAAACAATTGAGAAGGAAGAAAAGAAGGAAGGAAGGAAGGAAGGAAAGAAAGAATGAAAGAAAGAACAAAAGAAAGAAGGAAGGGAAAAAGGAAGGGAAAAAGGAAGGGAGGAAGGAAGGAAGGAAGGAAGGAAGGAAGGAAGGAAGGAAGGAAGGAAGGAAGGAAGGAAGGAAGGAAGGAAGGAAGGAAGGAAGGAAGTCTGCAGTGTTGAATATCACTGATTAGTAGAGGCAGCAGGGCTGGTCCACTGCAGGTTTCTCAGCCACCATTCCCACTGCTCTGGCTTGAGCTCAGAGGCTCATACCTTGAATACAATAATATTGGAATCTTAAGGGCCATAATCCACCCCAGCTCACTTTTATAGCTGCTTAAGAAAATTGCCCCCAGTGGATATGAATGGAATGAATTAACTGTAAGATCTATAAAACCAGAGGATTGGGACAAATAATGGCTAAAGTCCCTCCCAACTCTAGCACTATAGAATAATGTCAAGGAAACTAGAACAATTCTTGATCAAGAGACCAAAGATCAGGGAGGGAAAATTTTATCCTAACCAATTAGTTCTCAGAAATTATCTGAAAAATAATTCAAATATGTGTATTTTACTAATATGTATGCAATTGAAAAAATCAATAAGTTGATCAAAAAAATAAAGCACTAGTGAGCAAAAAACAAAAAACAGCAATCCAACCAACACTATTGATAAGGAAAGGGGAAAGGAAGGAAACAATAGTTTATTAAGCACCTACTTTTTCCAGGTGCTGTGCAAAGCTCTGTATAAATATTATCTCTACCTCTACAAGGCAGTAGAAATATTCATGGAATGACTAAAAGTACCAAACTAAGTGTTCTGCAGTCCTTGAACCCATGGAGGGCTGGGGAAGATTCACCAGGTGATCTTCTATCATTGACTCAGTGATCCATGAGTGAATAGGCATTGTTTCCAACAACATAGATTGTAATCTTGTGTAATGGCAAGCAAAGTGGAACTTTTCCTTGTTTTTTTTTTCTTTTGGAGTGCTTCTCAGCACTAAGGCAATCGAGTGCCTTTGATTGAATCATTGATTGAATCAAGAGTCTTTGATGACCTGCTTAACTCACAAGAAAGCCTAAGTCACATGAGTTTGAGTCATATGTTCTGATGCCCTCTGACTTTGAAGAAGAATGTATATATACTTGGAGGTCAGCATTTTGCTTTGGGGGTTCACTCATTCGAAGAGCATTCCTGTGATTTTGCCAGAGGAGACTCTGGGTAACTGTCAAGGAGACCCTCCAGCTTTGAAAACGCAGATGTTGATGCTTCTCTCTCTGGTAACTATGTATGTACTGTGATGGACAGACAATTAGAAGCCCCACCTGCTGATTTGTGTTATTTGCTCTGTCTATATAATTTCTCCTTGTAATTTCTGTTCATATTTTCTCTGAAGTTCAGGGTGCTGTCTTTTCCCCCTGAACTAAGTGACTGATATATGTATGTTTAATTAAAGTGAGATTGTAAAACTCTTAAAGTTGCTTTCCTTAGAAAAGCAGATCAAAGAAGCTGTGCTAGCAGCCCTCTTGTGTGCTGGTGTCATCGGTCTTACACCTCCACAGCAGCTGCTAGCAGCACTGTTGTTACATCTTGGCACGACTTTGTGGGCAGTCTTTATGAATTGCTGTGGCCAAAAAAAAAAGAATCACAACCTGGTGACCAAATAGCATGGCATAGGTGATCCATAAGGTATTCAAAGGATCATAGTTGTAGAGATAGAAGGGACCTCAGAAGCTATTTACTCCAGCCTTCTTATTTTACAGGTAAGGAGACTGAAACCCAAGGAGGTTAAGTAATTTATCTAAGGTCACACAGATAGAGACTGTCAGAGCTGAGACATGGTCTCAGATCCTCTGCCTTTGGCATCAATGGTCTTTTCTACTCAACATGTATTTTGCTCAACTAGCAATGGACAGACAAACTGAGAAAGATGGAAAACCACTCTTCAGGACAGCTCTACATACAGGAAATGACTAAATGAGATAGTCATGTAGAATATTATATTTACAGAAAAATTTCTCTAAGTTTAACCTGTAAAATGTGTGGGTTTTTAGATTCTTATCTCATAGTAAAAAGAATACTCTTTTTTTTTTCACCGGAACAGAATAGCATGGGATTGGGTAAACCCAGGAATTATAAGTAAAAGACTTAAGAAATGACATAATTCAAATTTCCTGGATAGCATTAAAGCTTCTTTTATAGGATCAAAGAAGTTAAGAACAATAAGCCAGCAAATAGGAAGGAATTCAAAATGGTCAAGAGTGTAACTATGATGGAAATAATTAGAAGATAAAAAGCTCTAAAAACTGAATTGCAATAGCAGTAAAACAGGGAAGAAAATGGATAGATTTTAGTAAAACTGTTAATGAAAATTCCTATCTGTATTGTATTAAAGGTCTCTAAGCCTTTTGCAGGTGATTATCTTCCTATTGGGTTCATAGAGTAAGTCTCACTACTTTATAGCCACGGCACTTCAGAATGAGCTCAGATTCATCATAAATTATGCAACTGATATGGCCCATTATTTCATTTAAAGAAACAATGAATCATAGATATGAAAGATATTACAAGACAAAGTAGTGAGCCAAGCGTATGCAATGAGATCCTGTGGACTCAGGACTCTTCCCACCCACACTCTGAATTTACCATAACTGCCAGGCTAGCTTAATGGTGTTCTTTGCAAGTGAAGAATATGAGAGCTAATTTAATGTAACACAGTCTTTTAATAAGAGGTGATAATTCAAAGGAAGAGGAAATCCATTCTTCCATTAACACGGATGAATCTGTACTTGCTATTACAAATCCAAATAATTAATAGCAAAAAAAAAAAAATATTGTAAACTAGAAATAAAGCAAGGCTTTTCTACTTAAATATACCCAGAGCAGGGCCATTTCACTTTTCAAATTCTAATAAAGTACCATCTAATTAATCTCAAAGTCAGAGAAAAATCAATCCTTTGAGCTATTATTAATAATTAAAGCAATTATTAGCTTTAATAATGAATGATACATATATATCAAGAATAAAATTATTCACTTTATGTCTCAGACAGCTAATGATGTTTGAACTTTGACTGCTGCAATATAATGGTATTTTAACTCAAATTCATATTATAACTGCATGAATTTAGCTTTTAAAACTGAGTTGAGAGAAAGATTCACATTCAGGTTAACAAATGTAAAATACAGAATGTCAAAAATAATCAAATATTTCAAAGAAAAATGAAATTCTAGACCTGAAATTTTACCCTGGAAACTTCTGAAAGTCACTAGATATTAAATATGACTCAAAAATATGAATAGATATTGACCTCATCCTGACCCTAACACTTTTTACAGAAATAAATGGTAAAGTCTAGAAAAGCAATTTGCAGTCACTTTTTCGTTCCTATTAAACGTTATCCTATTTTAGAAAAATAAAATCACAAAATCCTAGATCTTAGGGTGGGGAGAAGTCAATACGAGTTACCTCTACAATAACAGCCTGGACAAGCAATCATCTGGGTGTTTCGAAGATATCCAGTGGCAGGGAACTCACTGTCTACTAGAGCAAACCATTCCATTTCTGAATGTCACTAATTGTTAAGAATAACAATAATAAAAGTCAACAGCATTTTAAGGTTTGGAAAGCACTTTATATATGTTTTTTTTTTTCATTTTATCTTCACAACAACTTTGTGAGGTGAGTGCTAATATAATTCCCATCTTACAGAGGACAAAGTGAGAATCATAGAAGTTAAGTCACTTGTCTAGGGTCTAGCCACTGAAGAAGGATTCAGATTCAGATCTTCCCAAATGTGCTCTATCCACAATGCCATTCAGCTACTAAGATGCTTTCCTTTATAGTGAACTGGAATATGCCTCCCTGAAATTTATACCCACATCTCCTGGTTTTCCCCCACCAGATTAGATAAAGCAAATGCAATTCAATTCAATGCAATAAACTTGAAGTATCTATGATAAGGGAGGCACTGTGCTAAACACAAGGGATACAAATAAGAAAAACAAAAACAGTCTTTGCCCTCAAGGAGCTTACAATATAATGGGGGAAGATAACACACAAAAGAAAGCTGGAAAGCAGGTGAGGGAAGGATACAAGGAGGTACCATCTTATTCCAAGCAGAACTACCTAGAAAGTAGAAAGTGATCCAGAAAGTTCAGATCCCTGCCCACTATAAAAGAAAGCTTTGAGAGGAGTTTAGTACTCCACCCTTCAATCAGAAGGAGAGGAGGCTGAGGGAATTGGGAAGGTATCCAATGTTGAGTTAAATTCATGAGGATGAAATTTCCATGTGAAAACCTTAAAATACTTTAATATATGTGTCATGCCCTACTTCAAGACCTCTCTTCACCAGCTCAATATCTTCAGTGCCTTCAGGGGAACCTCATAGGAATTGCTTCAAGTTCCTCTACTATTCTGATCAGACTCTTGTATGCTATGTAGCTTGGCAGTGTAAGCCCAATGGGAGACAGAGAGAGACAAAAACAGAGAGAGGGATATACAGAGACTGACATGGAGGGGGAAGAAAGAGGGAACGATGAGAGGAAGGGGATAGAGAAGAAAGAACTGGGAGGAAGGAGGGAAAGAGAGTGGGGAGAGGTGAGGGGGAGAGGGAAAGAGAAGGAGAGGAAGAGAGAGAGGAGAGAGAAAAGAGGACAAAGACAGTTATGAAGGAGGAAGAAAGAGGGGGTTGAGGAAAGGGATAGGGAGAGGGAGAGAGAATGGTATTGAAAAGATCAAGGAAGTAAGAGTGCAGAAAAAAGAAAATATGAGATTGGGACAAAATGTTGACTTACCCAAAAAGAACAAAGTTCTGCCCCCTACCTATAATGGTTCGCTTAATCAAACCAGCCTCCTTTACAAGGCCACCATTGAATTACTATAGTGAACAGTAGACTTCAAGCTGATTGTCTCTCCAGAGCAGGGAAACTAGCAGTATCTTTGTTTTTCTTGAGATGAAAAACTGATTTGAGAACTCTCATTGGTCCATTAAATGGTGAAAGAGATGTAAAATTTCTATAATAGACAAATATTGTTGATGAACTCCACAAATTCAGAAGGAAGATTGATCAAATTATAAGAAGCATGATTTCTGAAAAAGAAGCCAGGAAAATAATTTCATGTTTGTGAGATTGTATATACCCTCACATAATAAAGCAATCTACCACAGGAAGCTAGATAACATAGTGGATTGAGAAGCAGGCTGGAAGCCAGAAAGACCTAGGTTCAAGTTTCCTCTGGCACATGCAAGTTACTTAACCTCTCAGTGCTCTAAGAAATTCTTAAGACTCTAAGATACAAAGTGGATGGTAAGGCACATTGAAGAGGGAGTTCTATTACTGAGAATTACCCTCTACCAATGAAATCAGAGGTCCATTCCCTATCTCTCTTACATTCCCTAACGTCTTATGAGCCTAAACAAGCAAATAACAAATTTTAAAAGTGATCTCAGCTATAGGCCTAAATATGGATTTCATTTTCATCATCAAGCAAAATATAAAGATAATTTTCTTTATGGGGGAATGATCAGGGGAAGAGGAGGTGGTAAGGGACGGGATGCTGGAACATAGCAATGTTAATGTTAATAGTAACTTCATGTAATAGGTTTTTCCCACAAAGCTTTTATACTTTTTCCCACATAAACCAACATTAATACAGTGACTCACAAGGTTACAAGAAATCTAAAACTATCTTCTGACATGGCTATTGTTTACAGGTGCCCGCCAGTCCCAGGTGGCGCATGCAAGTAATTCTGAACCAGCTTAACCACCATCTCCGGTTCCTCCTTGTTTTGCTACCTATTTATCACATTAGATACTTTCTCCAGTAGCACAGCTTTCATTTTTAACAAATTCTGCTTTTAAATTAGAGCCTGAGTTGTGGAAAGTATGAGCTCAGAGATATCGGAATGCAAAATACAATGGTAGTAAATATAGCTACTTCACGGAGATTTATTAAGAATATATTATAGTACTAAATGTACAATGTTACAGGTAAGACAGGGCGGCTAGGTGGCTCAGTAGACAGGGCTCGGGGTCTGGAGGCAGGAAGACCAGAGTTCAAATGTGGTCTCAGACACTAGCTGTATGGCCCTGGGCAAGTCACTTAATCCTGTTTGCCTCAGTTTCCTCATCTGTAAAATGAGCTAGAGAAGGAAATGGCAAACCACTCCTGTATCTTTGCCAAGAAAACCCCTTTCAAATGGTTCACAGAGTCAGACACAACTGAAATGACTCAACACATACATGCACACATAAGACACTTTGATATACATTATTCCATTTAGTTTTTTATATCACTATTTATTAATAATATTTTATTTTCCCTCAGTTACATGTTAAAGCAATTTAAAAAAAATTTTAAAACTTTTGTGAACTGATTCATTTAACAGCAGCCCTCCAGGGTAGGACATCATTTTTTTTAATCTTTATTTTTCAGATGAAGAAACAGACATAAAGAATTAAAATTACTTTCTCAATGTCTCACAGCTAGTTAGTAATGTTTAGATTTCCTGACTTATAGTTTAGTACCTTTCCCTGAATCTTAGAGTTTGAAGAAACCTCTGAGGCCAGCTAATCCAAGTCCTACATGAACATGAAACCTATTACTTTCTTTTATGAGTGTTCATCATAAAGATTTCCAGTAAGGGGTAACTCACTACTTGTCGGGGTAAAACCCTCCCATTTTTCTTCTTCTGAAGTCCCTTTTCCTCTTTCAATTGGTAGTAGTGATTAAAAAAAAAAACCAACCCAGCACCCGTGATCCTTAAGGTCTTCAATTTTCCTGTTGTAGCACAAACGCATCACCCACATTCCTTCCTCAACTCGCATTTGCACGTATGGATACGTAGTTGCTACCTCAGGTTCTAGCACTAACTATTACTACTATAATCTGGTATGCTTCCCATTACTAATGGAACAGCTCTTAGTAAAGGCCTTTATTAAGATAGTATATAGTTAGGACAGCTGCTAAAAAACACTTCCCAAAAACCTAGGGCACACTCTCCCACAAATACTCATGGCATCCATAGAAAGAATGTACTCACATTTAGAGTATAATGATGATAAGGCACATGCATAAAGTACATGATGTTTGGCAAAGGAGAACTCACAGCCCCATGGCCTCCAAGCTTTTTTTTTTTCTCTTTGAAGAATCTTTATGAAGCCATCTTTAGGCACAGTGTCTGCTGAGCAGGCAACTCCAAGAGTTATGTAATTTTTTGAATTTATAGTCAGCACTCTTCTCTACTCTGACGGATCATGTTCAGTGAAGTCGCTTCCTCCCTTCAGTGACCATTTTCAGTACTCTGTCTGTCCTAAGCGGCATGCCTCTGAAACCAGATGAATGCATTTTTTTTTCCTTCCAGACCAGTAGTATCACTGTCTTGGAAGGGCTAGGTGAGGTTGGGATAGATTTGGGGGTTGAGGAATCTGATGTGGCCTTGAGGCTGCAGGTTCCCCGCTCTTAGATAGAAAGTTCCACCTCGACCTCCACAGTGGAGATTTTTCTCATAAAGTTTTCTCAAAAGCCTAGACTCCCAAATTGCTAAAATTTAGCCAGCTATTATTTTAAGGCGAAGAGAGGGGAACCTAACTTGTCTGATAAGCCAATCCCTTCTTGACCCAGTCAAACAGGTTCATACCTCCTAAAGGAACTACAGTGCACAGATTCATCATATTTATAGATTAGAACCTCATCAAGTATTATTAGATGAACTGAAGCAGGGAGATAAATTTCTTCTTCGCATTACCCAAAACATTATAACTGTATCCATTTAAGACAGAGGTAGTGTTTCATAATGGATAGAGAGCTGCTGTGGGGTCAGGAAGACCGCAGTAGAAATCCTGAGTCTGCCACAAACAGCATAATCCCAAGTAACTCAGCCTCTCAGTACTTCGGGTAATTCTCTAAAATCCTGAATTGCAGAATATGTACCAAACTAAATTAGTAAAGGAAGTTTCTCATTGGGAAATCCCTACAACTGATAAAATCAATTTAAAAAATTAGACATAATTATTATTTAACCTAACCTATGCTCAGGCAGTTAAGTAGTTACCGCCTAACCACCTCAGTATAGGTTAGGTTAAATAATTTTGTTGTGGTCCAGTTGTTTCAGTTGTATCCTACTCATAACAACCCCATTTTGGGGTTTTCTTGGCCAAGACACTGGAGTGATTTGCTATTTCCTTCTCTAGCTCATTTTACCAATGAGGAAACTGAGGCAAACAGGGTTAAGTGACTTAGCCAGGGTCACGTAGCTAGTAAGTGTTTGAGGCCACATTTGAACTCAGGTCTTTCTGACTTCAGACCCATTTCCTATCCATTGCTTAGCCTCCACCAAACCCTGAGTCTCTCCCTGATTCACTCAGGGCTCAAGAATCAGAAGGACTCAAAGCTTGGAAAAGAGGCTTTTCCTAACCCTCCCCCTCATCCAGCTGTTACAGCCTTCTGCTTTAAGGTTATCCTTTATTTCCTCTACATGCAGCTTCCATCCACCCACATATGTGCATATATACATATATGTGTATACATATTTGTCTATATGTATGTATGTGTGTGTACACACACACAAGTGAATTAAAACACAGGCTCCTTGAAGTCAGGAGCCATCTGTGCCTTGTACTTAGTAAGAACTTAATGATGCTTATTGATTGAAAGATTGAGGGCTTTAAAGAGACTTGGATTACTATCCCTACTATTTCCTCTCCCTTATGGGTTAACACAGGCTTCCATGGGATCACTTATGAATCAAACCTCAATTTACAATTTCATTTCTATAGGAATATGTCTAACTTATAAACAACTGAATTACTACTGGATTTTTAGAATACAACTCATTCCTAAGTAAGAGACTTTTGGGATTTGGGCTTCAAAAGCCACACACACATACACACACACACACACACACACACACACACACACACACACACACACACATCCAATATAGGAAGAGTATATTGTATTTGGAGTAGAAGACCTGAATTCAAAGTATGGATATGCCATTTGCTTCTTGTCTGACTTCAGGCAATTCACTTGCTCTCTCTAGACACCAGTTACCTCATCTGCAAAATGAGAAGGTTAGACTAGAGCAACCAACCAACAAACATTTTTGGAGCACCTAGTATGTGCTAGGTCCTGTGCTAAGCTCTGGAGTTACAAGTTAAAAAACTGTAACAACCCCTACTTTCAAAAAGCTTACACCCTAGTATGGAAAATAAAGAATACATATATAAACATATACAATATAATACATGTACAACATAAATATAAGATGAATAAATGTAATTAAAGACAAAGTGGTTTAATAATAGGCCATTTGGGAGGGAGAGGGAGCACACTAGTCATTAGGGGTGTAAGAAAAGGCTTCATACAGAAGGTGGTGCTTGAGCCATGTCTTAAAGGAAGAGAGAGACTTTGCAAGATGGAGGTGAGAAGCTTGTGCATGCCAGGTATGTAGAATGGTGGCCAGTGCAAAGGCCTGAAGATGGAAAATGGGGTGTTTAATGTGAGGAACAGAGGAAAGACTTTGAAGATGAGATTTGTTCTGTTTCATTCAGAGGGCAAAAACAGGAACACAGAGTTGAAATTACAAAAGAGACAATTTAGACTTAATATGAGGAAAAAAGAAATAGCTTCCTTACGATTTGAGCTGTCTGAAATACAATGGACTGCCATGGGACATGGTAGTTTTTTTCTCATTTGAAGCCTTTAGGCTGTGGCATGATGGTTATGGTGAGGATTCCTTTTCAAGTACGAATTGGGCTAGGTGGCAGCTGAGGGAGGTCCCTTCCACATCTAAAGTTTAGTGGTTTACAGAATGCTCTAGAGAAAGCAATGTCTAATTAAACTGAAAAGACTGGGGTGGGGCAGATTGTGCGGGACATGAAAAGCTAAACAAAGGAGCTAATGTTTTATCATAAGGGCAAGAAGAATCCACTTAAAGAAAATTACTTTGGCAGTAGTGTATAGGATGGACCAGAGTACCTTAAGGCTTGAGGAAGGCAGGCTGCCTTAATCCAGAAACTGTTACATTTATCTAGGTAAGACATGATGAGGTTACCTGAACCAAGATGGTGGCTGTGTAAATGGAGAGATGTCTGATACAAAGGTACAAGCCCAAGATTTGGCAGCAGATTGGACATAAGGGGTAAGGGAGAGTCGGGGGTTGAAGAAAATGTGGTGATTACAAATATGCATGACTTGAAGGATAACAGTTGGGAAGTTTGGAAGAGGTAAAGATAGAAGGTGTTGGGGGGAAGATTAAGGCTCCTCCTAGCTTTATTCCTATGATGATATCTGCGGGCTTACTTTAAAAGCATAATTTTGACATTTGTGTTGATTAATCTTGAATTTTTCTTTGTATCTTTGTGCCTTAAATGAGGCGGGACTGTGCAGTCACCAGCCTTACTCTGTCTTCCAAAGTCATCTCAGTCCAGTGGCAAGACACCGGTCAGGACAATTGGCAATTAACACTTAGAAGAGACACAATGACACAAGTAGGGGGCAGCTAGGTAGCATAGTAGATAGAGTCCTGGACCTGAAGTCCTCAAGACTCATCTTCCTGAGTTCAAGAGTCTGGCCTCAGTTACTTCCTACCTATGTGACCCTGAGCAAGTCACATAACCCTCTTTGCCTCAGTTTCTTCATCTGTAAAATGAGCTAGAGAAGAAAATGGTAAACTACTCCAGTACCTTTGCCAAGAAAACTCCAAAAGGGGTCACAAAAAGTCAGACATGACTGAACAACAACAACGAAGTGACATAATTAAATGTTGTGTCCAAGGATTCTTACTGAACTGTGCCTACCCTGCCCCCCAAGCAAGTTCAGTCCTAGACCACATAAAGGGAATTTAATTGCTAGCTACATCTTGACCTTGAAAAGCTATATCTTTACCACCTAATCATTTCATTTAAGCAGAGTCGACTTTCTTCTTGACATTTATAAAGAAGTCAATGAGATAAAATTTCCTGGCAATGGACATCCTGTTCAACAAATGTAAGCTTCAGGAGGAAGGCATATGAAGTGATGAGGAAAGAAGTCACTCACCCAGTCAACCGTATCAACCGAATCAAACCTAGTGTTCAATGGGATGGCAGGTGTTACTGCCAGAATGTCCTCATGTCATATAAGTCTGTCACTGTGTTCTTGAGATTCAGACGGAGAGTGCTAACCTTCCCAGTGGCTACTGAACAAAGAGACAAATCTTTAATAGTTGAAAACTGTATTCTCTCATACCATATCATGCCCACTTTTGACCAACTCTTCCCAACTTAGTATATTATCATGATGAATTCAGTTCTATTTTTTAAATTGTTTATTAAATATTTTCTATATACAAAGTTGCCATGCCAAGTGCTTCTGGGAAAACATAGATAAATAAGATTTGGTCCCTCTCATCAAGGAGCTGACAACTGGACTAAGCATGTCCTGTGGCAATCAAAAAAGTTAATGGTGGTCTAGGGCTGTATGAAAAAGGGCATAGCTTCAGAGCTAAGAAGGCAGGAGTCCCATTGTACTCTGTCCTCATCAGACTATATTTGTAGTGGTGTCATTGAGTTTGGACACCACAGTTTATGAAAGACATTAATTAGTTGAAGAGAATCCAGAAGAGGAAA
>JAQQSZ010009136.1:0-12849 GCA_028646595.1 Phalanger gymnotis
AAATCTTGGGCCTGGGGCTTAGCACTTAACAAGATTCAGTGAAATAGCTGAATCACTCAAACCAAACAAAAGCCAAACTCTTCAAGGGCACTTGTTGAACTAAGTGCTAAGGAGCCCATTTTGCCTTTCCCACACACTCTTTGTTGCCAGTTATAGCCTCACATCACCCTCCCTTCCGATCCATCTTCCACCCAAGTGCCAAACTGTTGTTCCCAAAGCAACAAGTTTGCTTTTGTCATTTCTCTGCCCAGTGATCCTCAGGTGCTCCCTTCTGCTTCTGATAAAATATAAACTTTGTTTGGTATGTAATACCTTCATGGTCTGCTCCATTCCCTCTTTCCAGACTGATTTCACATGCCCTCTGCCTTCCAGCTAACCTAACCTTCTTCTAATAACCCATGCATGATATTCTATACTTTAACTCCGTAACATGACTTCATTCTTTTGCATAAACTAACCCCGTTCTCACCTCTGCCTTTTGAAATCCCTAATTCTCTTCAAATCTTGGTTCAAGGGCTACATTCTACACAAATCCTTTCTTTATTCCCCTAGTTTTTAGCATTCTGTTTCACCCATACCATAGAAATTTTTATTTATATTTGGAAGAGAGGCAGCTGGCCTTTGGATCAGAAAGAGCTGGATTTGATTCTTACCTCTGATCGGCATTGCCTTTGTGACCCTTAACCTCTTCATTCCCCAGTAGATGTTCTAAGATTCTGAAGTTGCAAAGCAGATGCTAATCTGCATTAATGAGGGTGTTTCCTCATTGAGATTTCATTATACCAAGAAATCAAAGACCAGGCATGAGTGTGTATGTTTATCTATTTTGTATTTGCTTATCTGTGTGCATGTTGTTTCTTCCCGTTAGAACATGAAGTCCTTGAAGATAGGGACTGTTTCATTTTTACCTTTCTATACCTAGTGCCTAGAACTGTGTCTGGCATATAATAGGTGCTTAATAAACTTTCTTTTTTAGAATTAAATTGAAATGTATACTTTAAAACTTCTGTGCTGCCTCCTATAAAACAATGTTCTCACATTTACACATAAAAATTAGCATTGAACTTTAAGACAGACATAAGTGACACATGCCACCCATGACTAAATGCTGCTTGTGAAGGGAGTGCCCCAGCTTTGTTTCTATACTACATATCTTTTCCTTTTTTTTTTTTAGTATGCAGCAAAGTCTGTTTAAATGGAAAAACAGTGCTCTGTTCTTCTAGCTGAGTACACACTACTTCTCTCATACAAGTACTATGACTAGGATACAAATAGAAATTTTGTTGTTCAGTCGTGTCCAACTCTTTGTTTACCCCATTTGGGGTTTTCTTGGCAAAGATACTGAAGTGATTTGCCATTTCCTTCTCCAGCTCATTTTGCAGATGAGAAAATTGAGGCAAACAGGGTTAAGTGACTTGCCCAGAGTCACACACAGCCAGTACTTGGCAGATTTGAACTCTAAGCCCGGCACTCTCTCTACTGGGTTACCTCATTGCCCCAATAGACATACTAGTAGTCTATTTAATGTGCAGTCATTTGACGTTTGCCTCCTGTAGTATCCAAAGGGTATCCTTTAATGCCTGAGTCAAAGAAGAAGGGAAAATACTTTTCATCTGAGATTTATGATATTGTTTCCCTTTTTTTGGTAAGGCAAATCTGTTTTTCTGCAGAATCTGATAATATTAATAAAAATAAATGGAATAAAAGATAGTTCGAAAGAGCATATAATTCAGTCTCAGTAATATAACTTTTTCAGGCATAGTACAACTATAGTCTTAAGAATTCTGAATTTTTCAGTGTGTGATGACTGACTTTGATAGACTTAGCCCTTCTCAGCAATGCAAGGACCTAGCACAATTCCAAAGGACTCATGATGGAAAGTGCTACCCACATCCAGAGAAAGAACTATGGAATCTGAATGCAGAGCGAAGCAGACTATTTTCTTTTTGTTGTTCTGTTCTGTTTTTTTCTTTCTCATATTTCCTTCCATTCATTCTAATTCTTCTATACAACATGACTAATGTGAAAATATGTTTAATAGGAATGTATATGTAGAGCCTATATCAGATTGCATGCCATCTTGGGGAGGGGGGAGGAGAAAGAGGGGGAGAAAATTTGAAACTTATGGGAGTGATTGTTGAAAGCTAACAATTAATAAGTTAACTTTAAAATAAAGAAATTAACTTTAAAGAAAAGAACTCTGCACTTTAAAAATATGGGGAAATACTAGTCAATTTCAGATTCATTCTAAATCTCAACATTCTCCACCGTCACATCTTTGCATTCTATGTCATAGGAACTTTACAGTGGTAGCAGAGATTGCAATATTCTTGCTTGGGTGCCAGCTTTACGTGAACCCCTGCCTGATGAAGATGATGAGGTAAGTATATTTTTTAAAAATTGTAAATTTTAAATAGTTAAAAATTAGGTGGACAAAATTTATTTTCATAAGTCAGCTTCCAAGCCAGGAATATGTAAG
Source organism: Phalanger gymnotis (assembly GCA_028646595.1). Lineage (NCBI taxonomy): Eukaryota > Metazoa > Chordata > Mammalia > Diprotodontia > Phalangeridae > Phalanger > Phalanger gymnotis. The sequence goes on from JAQQSZ010009136.1 coordinate 2,480, forward strand.
TTCAAGTCCCAACACTGACCCATACAGACTTTGTGACCCCTGGGCAAGTTACCTAAACTTTCAGTGCCCTAGGCAGCTCTATAATTATAGAAATTGCACAAAAAGTGTTAGCATGTGTTGGTAGAGGGAATTTCCTCATTGAGAGTTCCCTATGCCAATGAAATCACAGGACTAATCCCTAGCCCTGTATAATTCAACATTGCTTACTTGATAAGTACTCAAGTAATTCTAGTAACTATACATTTATAGTATTCATAGTAGTATTAGAAGAGGCCAAATGAAAAACCATGGGATGGATTAATCACTAGAAAAAGAGTACTTCACTTTGGCAAATCAGGCTTAATTTTGTGGTCATTACCTATTCAGTTCAGCCTAAAATAATATTTATTAAGATCTGTGAGGTACTGTTTGCTGTTTGCTTCCTGTTCCTGTAATGCCCCAACCCCAACTGGCTCCTCCTTTTAGATTTCTTGATGTGACCTGGAGTACGAAGAAAATGTTCAGGATCTGTGGCCAGAGCCAGGGTACAAATCCTGCCTTTGTCTCTTACTACCTGTGTGACCTTGGGCAAGTTACATAACCTCCCTGGTTTCCTCATATGTAAAATGAGAGAATTGCATTAGATGGCCTCCAAGGTCCCTTTCATCTTGAAAGCTATAATTCTATGATCCTAACTTTCTTCAAGGCCCAAACCAGATATCACCTCTTGATCAAAATCTGTCTGAAACTTCCTCCCTCTAGTTGTTATGTCTGTCTCTCACCACAGATTATCTCATCTTTCAATCTAGATGGCATAAAGTATACAGAGAATATAAGGTTCCACCATGTGTTTATTCTCTGTTGTCTTAAAAGAAAACATTTGAATTATTAGAGCAAATTATCACCTTAAAGGTGCTCTTGCATCAAGGTACTTCCCTGGCCATCTATTAAATTATGTAAGATTTCCTTGAAGCATGTAATAGAAAGATTTTAGTTCTACCATCTATTTTATATCAAGAAAATCATAAAATAAGGTGAAACATGTTTCAAAGGGTTTAGAGAAAAGATAAGTAGAATCCCATGTACAAAAGCTTTAGGAGAAGGTAGCTCAGGAGGAATGGGAGATGCTCAAGAATGAAATTCTGAATTAATAAGGAAAAAAATTCTGAATAGGGTAGACAGTTGTAATGAAGAGGAAAAATGGGATTTGTTTAAAGAGACTAATAAATCTAATAAATAAGGTTTTTAAACCTCTATTGGGGTAGGGGAAAGGATCATTATTGATGGCATAATGACATTGTGTGAAGAGATCTCCTGTGGAAAGCCCTAGGGGTCTGTGCTTGGCCCAGTGCTGTTTAATGTTTCCATCACCAATTTGAATAAAGACATAAATGGTATGCGCATCAAATTTCTGGTTGGACAGAATGAACTAAATGAGCAGCAGCATGGATGAGGTAAAGTCTTTGGTACATTTGCAAGGAAATGAGTAGTCCAGTTTGGCAGGGACTTAGAGTACAGTGAGAAGGGAGGCCAAAAAAATAGGTGAGGGCCCGTTGCCTAAAATACCATGGAGTTTAGACTTCTTTTAAAAAATAATGGAGAGCAATGGAAGATTTTTGTAGATAACTGCAGTGATAGCTGTGCTTTAAGAATATCATTTTGGTACTTGTGTTATATGGATTAGAAGAAGGAAAAACAGGAAGGCAAACTAGATAACAGGCTATTTATTACAATGATCAAAGTGATGGTAGTTTATAAAGTAGTACTTTCAGTAGGACTAGAAAGGAAAAGACAGATCTAAGAGACATCCAAATAGATTAATCAAGTTTGACCACAAATTAGATATTAGAAGCAGGAGAGAAAGGAGTCAAAGATGACCCCCAGGTTGTGTTTTTACTTTTCAGGATCAAGAGAATAAAAACTTCTTATTTTATAGATTACACATACAGATTTTACACAAATACAAATTAGTGTACTTAATTGCCATGGCTTTACTCAGATATTATCTAGGTCAAGCCTAGGTAACGGAAATAGTGGTAATAGCATTATGCAGGTAAGACAGGGAAAAGCAGGTTTTTAAATGTTGAAGTGTTTGTTTTGGGATATAGTGAGTTTGAAATGGCAATAGGATGTCTCCAGAAGGTGGTATTTTCACCAACAGTTGGAAACAAGGATCTAGTACTCCAGAGTGATAGAGCCAGACTTGGGAGGCAGGCATTTACACTGAGTCATCAAGTAACAGCTGATGATGGAGTGAATGGACTTTCTCAGAGACACATTTGGAGAACCACTACTATGGGAGTAGGGGAAAAGGTGATAAAGAAACTCCATAAAAGGAGTGGTCAAGGAGGTAGGCATGTGATCAGGAAAGGGCCAAGGGAGAGAAGAGTTTCAGGAAGGAAGGAGTGATCAGCAAATGTAACATTAGTGCATATACAAAGATGCCAGGAAAGATGAAGACAGGGCAGGGGGAGGGAAGGAAGGGAAAGTAGGGGTGGGGGGAGATAGAATTAGTGATTGTAGTGTAACAGCAATGCTACTTGCTGCTACTGTGTGTAAGACCAATAACATCAGCACACAGGAGGGTTACTAGCACAAGTTCTTTGATCTGCTTTTCTAAGGAAAGCAACTTTAAGGGGTTTACAGTCTCGCTTGAATTAAATATACATATATCATTCACTTAGTTCACAAACAGAAATTATATAAACAGAGCAAAGTAACACCAGTCAGCAGACAGGCTTCTAGCAGTCTGTCCAAGATATTACATATATAGTTATCAGAGAGAGAAGCACCAACATCTCGGTTTTTCAAAGCCAGGAGGCTCCTTAATGACTAGCCAGAGTCTCATCTGGTCAAATCACATGACACTTTTCCAGGGAGTGAGCCCCAAGCAAGATGCTAACCTCAGAGTATATATACACTTCTTCAGGGTCAGAGGGCTTCACAACCATGTGACTCAAACCCATGTGACTTAAGCCTTCCTCTGACTTAAGCAGGTCATCAAAGACTCCCGATTCAATCAAAAACTCTTGATTGAAACAAAAGCAAGACTCAAGGGCACTTGATTGCCTTAGTGCTGAGAAGCACACCAAAACAAAAGACAACAGAAAGTCCCACTTCACTTGCCATTACATATGGGTTCATTGATCATCTTCAGTATAACAGTTTAATTAGAATGAGAAGAAGTAGACTGTAAGGAGTTGAAAACTGAGTAGTCAGGAAGTGGAGAAAACCTCTATAGACTAGTATTAATGGGAGATTTTTCAGTGATGGTGATGTTGATGATGTTTTTTAGGATAGGAGAATTATGGGTTATTATAGAATATTATGAAAATCCAAGGCAAAAGAGCAGGAGCCAGGGTTAGATTGAAGATGGAAAAGAGAGATGGAGTGATGATGATGATGATGAGGAGGAGGAGGAGGAGGAGGAAGAACATGAACTTTAAAGTTTTGGGCCTCACAGCAGCCCAGCATATAGTATGCACTTAAATGCTTGTTCTCTTCCTTTCCCCTTCTTCAAACAAGACGCTCCATCTTCCAACTCCAGGCTTCTTTATTGGTTATTCCCCCTTGCCTGGAATTCTCTCCCTCCTGTCTTCCTTCAAATCTCACCACCTTCTATAAGAAGCCTTTCCTGATCCCCCTTAATGCTAGTGCCTTCTTTCTGTTCATCAACTCCAATTTATCCTATTTATAGCTTGTTTGTACATAGTTATTTGAGTGTTCTCACCCCCATTAGACTGTGAATTCCTTGAAAGCAGGACTCTTTTTTGCCTCCCTTTGTATCCCCAGCACTTAACACAGTGCCTGGCATGTAGTAGGTACTCATTAAATGCTTGCTGGCTAAAAGACAGATATATAAGCAATTTAGCCATGTAACAGCTTTCTGTGATATTGTAATAATAGCTTTATGTTCTTTAGAACCACAACAGTAACTTATTTTGCAGGAGTCACTTAAAATTTCTTCATCTCAAAATTTCTCCATGTCTTTACTCATTCTCTTCCTTTTAAAGAGAAAGATGTAGCTCCTTCTCCTTTCAAAGCTTGATTATTCTACTAGATCTTGCCTTGGGTAGTGCATATGCATAGTGAATAAATAGTGTATAGTCCACCTACAACTGGAGTCTGGAAGATTGACTTAATCTTCCTCTGATGTTTACTAGCTATGTGACCGTGGGCAAATCTCTTACTATATCTGAGTCTCAGATTCATCACTTCTAAAATGGTGACAATAATATCTGTAAAATATATACTTTTCACGTTCAAATAATATGGCCAGCTCATCAGAGTTGTGCTCTCTGTAGTGAATGCTTGGCAGTTTAGTTTGAGAAAAGACCTCAGTATCTGGTAGCTTATCCTGCCAGGTGATCTTCAGAAGCTTCCTAAGACAATTCAAGTGGAAGCAATTCAGTTTCCTGGCATGGCGCTGGTAGACTGTCCAGGTTTCAGAGGCATACAGCAACGAGGTAAGCACAATGGCTCTGTAGACCTTCAGTTTGGTAGTCAGCTGAATACGTCTTCTGCAGTATCTATCATAAGATATCAAGATCTAAAGTGAGACTACAAAGGTATGAAACTGAAATGGAAAGCAGGAGTGAGATTATTGGAATTGAGGAAGTGAAAGAATTTTACGAACTAGATATTAGAAAGGACAACATGAGTATTGATTTCCTGGGGACTTTGGTTCCAGATGGTGATAAAGGTCTTAAAGTCATTTAGGAAATTAATAGAGTGACATGAGAAAAAAGAGGGTATGAACAAATTGTACAGATTTCAAAGGAGAGTGACAGAAGAATAGTCTGGAGACAGTAGATAACAAAAAGTTTTCAAATACCCCTCATCCAGGTCTTGTGAATCAGGAAGAGTGGGAGAATGTGATCAGGATTACAAAGGATATGGTATCTCCAGAAAAAATCTAGGTTTTACTTAAGAAGATTGAGGAATTGTTGAAGAAAAGTTTGAAATTAATGAAAGTTTGTTAACACTGGAATTCATGTTGCAAAGAGTCCAACAAGCTGAGCTAAGAAAAGAGGCAAGCCAGGGTTAGGTAGGACTCATAAAAATAAGGGTTCAGGAGAAGGTAGCCTGTATCTTCCAAGTAGTATATCTCTTCTGTACATTACTGGGATCAAGAAACCAGTTTAATGAGAGGTAGATTGAAGTTGTTTGTATGTAATAGCACTTTTTTGATTTAACTAGCTCTAATATTTAAGGTGAAATGTAAAGTACTGTGTAATGTGAAAGTTAATCTGGCCAAAATCTGTGGGATAAAATGTAAAAGAGAAAGTCTGGAAGTAAGCACACATATGAGTTTTTTCTTGCTGTCAGTAATCTTCCTCCAATAGTGGGAATCTCTAAGACAAAGAGTTGGAACAGTTTAGGAACTTTTCTTACATAGTTCTAAATTTGCTTTTCATAATGATTGAGCCAATTCACAGCAATACTAGCAACGAGTAAATATGTGTTTCTTTTCATATTCCCTCCAGCAATGTTTCCCCATCTTTTAGCATCTTTGGTGGCATGAGATTATAACCTCAAAGTTGTTTTCATTTGCATTTCTCTGATTATTAGGATGGTTTAACACTTTTTCAGGTTCTTTTCAATGTTTTTTCATGTCTTTTGAAGAAGTTTTTTAAGACTAAAAAAGTTTCAAAGTACCCAATCTTCCAAAATGATTTGCAGTTTACCTTTAATGATTCACTTTGAACAAATGCATAGTAATGAAATGTCAATTTGTTCATTTATTCATTCCTTCAACATTTATTAAGTACCAATGCCATTCAAGGACTATTCCATCAGTCTCAAGCTACAGTAGCATAGTTTTTCTACTTTTAAAAATATAGTCTTACTCAACAAAAAATCATTTCACCAAATAATATTAATTAGTTATCTGGACACTGCTAAATTTCTGAATTAAGACCTAGTGTTTGAAAGAGTAAAAGTGATAACACTTGACAAGAAAGTTAATAATGCAAATGTTCACAATTAGAAACAAATCTTCCTTAGTTAAATTAAGTTTTACTTAGGGTGCATTTAAAACTAAACGAATTTCTACAAAATAAAAAATGAAGTAAAATTTGGGACAGGACAATATTTGTTACTATAAAATGTATTGATGCATTTAGTTCCTAAATGAAAATAGCATTATTTAAGCAATCAGGATAAAAGAGAATTTTTGTAGTAATATATTGCCTGTGTGGATGTTAGCATTTTGTGCAGCTATTGACTTAATATATTTCATAGCTAAATTTGCAACTGAGATACTTGGCCATAGTACTGAGCTTGTGAATTGTTTTGTCTTGGCCTTATACCAAATGAAAGGGAGGAAGAAAGCACATGTTGATGAATTTTCAAGTGGCTGGCCAAATGCCACATGACTACTTACAGATTTCAACACCTGTCTAATTTGGTTTATTATGGTTTGATCAGTTTTAGCATACAGCTGCTTCAAATGAGTGAATTTTCTACTTAAAAAAAAACAAAATGTACTCAAATAATTTAGGTTAACCATTTATTTTACATTATTATTTAATAAGCATATCCCACTGTGCTAGAACTACTATATATTAAATCCAAGTTATAACGTGGTAGACCACATTAAATAGCATAAGAATAGCTTGCCAAATGAAAACAATAAAAATAAATTAAAAGTAAATCTACTGTGACTTATGTACAAAAAGGATATTGGAAGAAAATTAAATTGCTTAATTTAGTAAAAAGCTGTGTGCCTCTGATGGTTTCTGTTTATTTCCCAGTTACGCAATTATATCAGCACTTCTGAAAATAAAATCCCTTTTCCAACGCTTACTCGAAGACATTTCATTTATAACAACGGCAGAAATAAAGCAAAACAAGCAGAGGATAGAATAGGAGAAAAATAAAACAAGTTATACTTGATGGCTTTCAGTTTTAGGCATGAAAACACAGTCTTCTTGTAAATTATTCCGATTAGATTATTAAAACTTCACAGTGACTTTCATTGTCATATGCCATAGTATATTAAAATGAATTAGGGTTATATCCGTTAGCAATTTTTACTTTGAAAGATTCCTGTGGGTATAGGCATTATAGTAAGAATATGGGTATCATATAGGTATGTATAAAGAAAAAGTCATCTACACAGAGTCCCACTTTCAATACTACATATGAATTTCAAAACTATTTAGATCTTTAGGAATTTTTACCATTAATTGGCTCTACCTACATTCAGCAGCCCCATCATTTTACATCTTTCATCACCCCAGTCTCTTTGGGCTACACTTTTCACCAAGGGTAAGAACAGAACCATCTGCCTACTTTAAGTCTGCTCAGAAACTTTCAGAAACCTAAATTTCCACCTTAAAAAAAATTAAGAAGCCAGAGGATGGAAGCTCTCAGTTCTCAAATGGATCTGCAATGTCATTCATTTGAAAGTTCCCTCTAATGATGCAGATAGAAAGCCATCCCAGCCTCCTTATCCTCTGTAATTCTTGTTCATGTCCTCTTCAAGTTGGCCACCTGCGGTGTAGCTGATAAAAAAGCAGCAAATTAATTAAATTTATTTCAGATGTTGAGCAGATGCCCATTGAAATTAGGAAAATGTATGTAACAAATAAACTATTTAGCTCCATTGTAAAGGGATGGTGTTTTTTCAATGTCATGAAATCATGAGGATTGAGATTGCTAACATTTCAACTTTGTAAATCAGGTAATATCTGTAGTGATAGTAGAAATTACACTTTAAAATTGAAATGGTAAAGAGATTTCTATAGTTTTTAGATCTAGACTACATTAATGAATACTCTAAAGTAGAAAACTCACCTAAAAGATAGTTACATATAGATTATTTAACTACAATATATCTGTATACACCTTATCACAAAGATGTTGACAGAACTGAATATTCTAGATGCTTTCTGACAATAATGCCCAAAACCTCTGAAAAGCAAACAATTCCCTGTGCTTTTTAATTAGCAATTTAAAAGTAAGATGCTATTTATCCCAGAGAGATCATAAAAAGGGGAAAAGGACCTACATGTACAAAAATACTTAGAGCAGCCCTTTTCATGGTGGCAAAATACTAGAAATTTAGGGGATGCCCATCAATTGGGGAATGGCCAAACAGCCTGTGGTATGTGAACGTAATGGAATACTATTGTGCAATAAGAAATGATGAACAGGCAGATTTCAGAAAATCCTGGAAAGAATTGTATGAACTAATGCAAAGTGAAATGAGCAGAACCAGGAAAACATTGTACACAGAATCAGCAGCACCATGTGATGACCAACTATAACTGACTCAGCTCTTCTCAGCAACACGAGGATCCAAGACAAGTACAAAGGACTCATGGAGGAAAATGCTATCCATATCTAGATAAAGAACTGAAGGACTCTGAATACAGATCAGAGTATACTTTTTTCATTTTCTTTATTCCTTCTCATGTTTTTTTTTTCCTTTTGATCTGTTTCTTCTTTACTGTGATTAATATGGAAATATTTTTACATGATAGCACATGTATAAACTATGTCAGACTGCCTACCACTTTCAAAAGGGGGAGGGGAGAGAGAGAGGGAGAAAAATTTGGAACTCAAAATCTTATAAAAATGAATACTAAAAATATTCTTGACATGTAACTGAGGGAAGAAGTAAAATACTAGTAAACTTTTTAAAACATGTCAGGCAGCTTTCTCTTTGTCCCACAAGTCGTAATTAAGGCTCAGAGGTAGGATTTGAAAGTAGATCCTCTGACTTTAGAGCCCATGTTCTTTCCAATGTTCACCAAACTTTGGACTTTATATTATATATGCATATGCATATTATATATTATATTATATATATGCATTATATATATTATATATAATATGCATATTATATATGCATATGTAGAATGTTTTGTTAATATCATTATTATTAATTTATGTAGTGCTCTTTAGTCTACGTGTTTTACCCCAAATTCTGGTTGAGGGCAATCATGAGCCAAAGGAGCTGATGTTTTCAATAGCCCCGCAAAACAGCATCAATCAGTATAGGTCTGAAGCTTGGTGGAAAGAGTATGGTGAGGGGAGAGATGATTATTGCAGGCGGTTAAGAAATTAAATCATTATAAAACACATACCATATGATCAACACTTGTGAGAATTCCAAAACAAAGTGCTGTACGTTGGGCCCAAGTCAGCAGATTGTTAACATCTGTTGGAAATTAGGGAAATGGGGGTGGGAGGTGGGAGGTGGGAGTGGGAATATTTGAGTGGACTTTAGAGGCATTTAAATGAGTATAAAAAGGTGGATATGGAGAGGAAGACCATGATCAAAAGGCACAGAGGGAGAACACAGACAGTGTTTGGGGGCCAAGAGTAGCCCAGTTTGACCAGAGTGTAGCATATATGGAAGGAAATAAGACATAAGACTGGAAAGGAAAGGGGATAAATGGTGGAGAGCATTAAGTGTTGGGCAGAAGAGTTTGAACTTCAGTTTGTAGGCAGCAAGAACCCCCAAAAGATTTGTGAACAATGAAATCACATAGCAAGATCTGGGCATGTGGAAGATGAGTCTGGCCATTATGTGAACATAGACTCAAAAGGATGAAGTTAAGGCAGACTTGCCTGTGAGGCAATTATCAAACCAACCCAGGCATGTGATGAGAGTTTATTCTAACACAGTGATGACCATGGGAAAAGAGATGACAGATCTTCTAGACTTTTTTTTTGTTTAGTCATTTTTCAGTCTGGACTTTTTATTTCCACCCAAACCTTGTCCTTCAAATTTGTCTTTGTTGTTGTCGTTCAGTCATTTTCCAGATATGTCTGATTCTTCATGACCCCATTTGGGTTTTTCTTAGCAAAATACTGGAATGATGGAGGTGCCACGGGCACATGGAGTGCCATTTAGTTCTCCAGCTCATTTTAGAGATGAGCAAACAGGGTTAAGTGACTTGCCCAGGTTCACACAGCTAGTAAGTGTCTGAGGCCAGATTTGAACAGATAAAGATGAGTCTTCCTGACTCTAGGTCTGGCAGTATCCACTGCACCACCTAACTGCCCTTTCAAATTTGACTAGAGAGGATATACAGGGAGAGGAGTCTTTTTTTAAAATTGGATCTTAGGGTCACAAATCTAGGGATGGAAAGGTCCTCAAATGCCATCTTAGCCCAACTCCATTTTATAGACGAGGAAACTGCATCCCACAGGGAGGTTAAGTAACTTGACTAAGATCACTCAGGACATGTAAGAGGTCAAATTTGAACTCAGATCCGCCAATTCCAATGTTCATTATTTTAGTCGTACCCTGCTTTCGTTCTTTTGTTTGTTTTTACCAAAAACAGTATTTCCCAGCTTGACTATGCTCTTGATTGACCCAATGAGGCAGCATATCACTTTTTGCTAATTTCTTTTTATTTTAATTTTATTTTTTT
>JAQQSZ010009137.1:0-12849 GCA_028646595.1 Phalanger gymnotis
TTCCATCTGCCACTTTGTGGGTTCTGCAGCTCTAGAATTGGTTCAGAGCCATTGTTTTATAGGTTTTTGGAGGGATTTGGTGGGGAGCTCACGCCAGTCACTGCTTCCCAGCCGCCATCTTGGCTCCGCCCCCCTAAATCAAAGATTCTTAAAATGTAGTGTGGATACCCTTGCTGGTCCCTAAAACCCTTTCAGGGGGTCTGAGAGGTCAAATCTATTTTCATAATAACATTAAAATATTTTAATTTCTATTATGGCACAAACATCTTTAGATATAACTCACATAAACAGAAACTCTTTAGAATCCTCCATAATTTCTAAGATTATATGAGGGGTGGAGTTTGAAAACCCTTGCTCTGGCTATATTTATTAATCTTTCCTCTTTCAATATTGCTTCTCATTTAGTGGCTGCATGACATAGTAGATTTTTGGGGTTACAGTCAGGAAGCCCTAAGTTCAAATACCACTTTAGACCCTTGTGGCTGTGTGTCCAGTGGGCAAGTGACACCTCTAGGCATTGGTCTCTCTATGAATAAAATGGGGATAATAATTCTCACTGTATGAAATTATTGTGAGGTCCAAATTAAAGAGTGAATAAAAAGTGGTTGGCAAAGTTCAAAATTATATGAGTAAATTCTTACTATTATCTAGCTGTCGAATGGGGAAGCATCTGATTGTGTCGTTAATATTACAAATTTTAACTGATCATAGCTAGGAGGTATTTCCAAAGCAAAATGGTTGTAGATAGAGAACTAGAGGGAGTTTCCTATACCAGGAAATCACAGGTCCAACCCCACTCTTTGAATTGTAGAGGAAAGGCAATGAGTCTTAGAGGATATTGAGCTGGCTTCAGAATCAGAAAGAAGGGTGCTTAAATTTGTCTTTGGACACATGCTAAGTGAGTGTCTATAGGTAAGTTGTTTAAATTTCTCCTTGTCCCAGGCAATTCTTTAATAGAAAAAGTTGAAAACAATAAAAATTGTTGATCTGCATTGGGAGAGAGTTTTCTCTCTAGGCGATTTCTATATGAAACTACTAGTCAATATAAAATAATAAGAGATTGGTCAAGTCTGTTCTGTGTGCAATTGGCTACTGTCCTATGATATTAGCATTTTTTTCCAGTTGGTATCATTTTCTTTCAAGTTTCTATATCTGAAGGCCTCAGTGATTTTTGATGTTCTTGCCCATTGTACCCTGACAGAACATAAGCTCCATAAGTTCAGGGCACTTCCTTGCTGGGAGGGCATAACACATGCTTGTTCATTCACAGGTTGACTGGTTTTCTGGCAATGGAATGATTTTCCCAGGAGATTCCTGTTTGTTCTAGTCTATTTCCCAATACTTGAAAAAACAGAAAACTTCTTTGGAAAAGAAATCAGATAAATACGTAAAGATGACTATGGTCATTGTGGATCATCACTCATACATTTCATATAGTTAATGCCATTATACTTCCCACAGTTCCTCTTCAGATGCCTCATCATGATGTGAATGAGTGCTCAAAGGTTGTTCCAGTGGAGTATAAAATTCTTCTAAATTCTGATATGATGTAAAGACTTCTAGTACTTAACTTCAGGTTTGCTATCTGAAGAACCAGCCTAGCTAAGTGTAGGGATGAGCATATCCTGAGGGCTAGCCACCGGCTAATGAATATTTCAATCTTTAGCAGCTCATGAAACAAACTACTGAAATACAGTGTAAGCAATGATCTGTTTTGTGTGAAGCTGTACACAGTGCAGAGAGCATTTGGTTTGGAGTGAGGAAGGTGGGAGGTAAATACAGTCTCAGATATTTTCTATCTGTGTAAGCCTGGGAACATCATTTAAATTTATGTCTCTGTAAAGCGAGAGTAATAATATTACCTACCCCTCAGGATTGTTGGGAGGATAAGATAAGACAGAATTTAACTCATTTTAAATAATTAAAATGTTTACACTACATAATGTAATTATGTTACACTAATGAATATATAACAAATGGCATTAAATAATATTTGCTCTTTGGAAATATTTAAGTGCTTTGTAAATATGACTATTACTATTATGGCCGACATGTGATGTATTAAATTTAACAATTATCTTATACTCTTTAGGTCTTGAATACCTCATATATACTACATATCCTTAAACATACTGAATTGTAATTTCATTACGAAAAGTTTCATAGAAAATTATATAAATTTCATTATATGTGTGAGTCTGTGAATGTGGGTTGTTGTTGCTGCCAATGGTTGAATGCAACCATTGAATTGAATACAATATCTTACTGCTATCCTTTCAACCCATATTATATGGGTCAAGGCTAAGCGAAGCTACCCATAAAATTTCTGTTCTATTATTTGTGTATAACACAGCTATGTTTACTAACATTTAGGCCCAGGGAAGAAAGACATTGTCTTTCAATTGGATAAGACAATTTTACTTAAATTTCTAGAGTGTAAAAAATGTATGCTTTCAATTTTTGAATAACTTTTGGAAAGTCTAGTTCCTGAAAGAAAAATGATTGATGTTTGGGGGAATGCAGCTTAGCCAGAGATGATGAATGGTTCTCTACTTGGAAGCCCTCTTATTTCCTTTCAGCTTTACTAAAACTGTCTCACATGTAAACTAATGAAAAAAATTGATACACCAACATTGCTATACCACAGGGAAAAGGCATAAATTAAGCTATCTTTTAAATAGAAATTTGAGTAAATTGGTCTGAGAAGTTTAGGGGAAGAGTCATATCGCTACTTAGGCACACCAGGAAAGAGTTCCTAAGCATTTCATCTTGGGATATGAAACTAAGGTCATGAAGAGTGAACATGGTTCTCTCTTTTTAAAGCAAAAAGAAAACAGGGGTCATGTCAAACAAAAAAAAATGAGCACACCTATCTGATGAGCTCCTGATTTCTCATCCTTTGGCATTTAAACACCTATAGAATTGTTGTATGTAGCCAAGTTCAAGCCGCATGGTAAGCAGCTCAGCAGGTTTAAAGTAGCACAACATCCCATTTTCTACTCTTGTGGGGTTCCCCATTGTTGTCAGGGAATTTTTGGTGCCTGCCCAGTTCTTAAGTATTGATCACCCAAGATTTATGTACATTCAAATGGCTTCTTGTTATCATCTACAATATTTTCATGGTTTCATTTGTCCTTCTAATCATTAGTATAGTTAGATTTAGAGAATCAAAGATCTAGAATAAGTAGTCTTATGAAACTCATTTAATAAGATGAATCAAGTGAGTCCCAGAGAGATTATTTTACTCCTAAAGCCACATTGCATTCCATGGCAGAACTTGGTTTCCTGACTCCTAATATTTTGTGGTTATTAAGTCATTTCACTTGTATCCGACTCTTCATGACCTCAAATGGGGTTTTCTTGGCAAAGATGCTGGAATGGTTTTCCATTTCCTTCTCCAGCTGATTTTACAGGTGAGGAAACTGAGACAAACAGGTTAAATGACTGGGTCACACAGCTAGTAAGTATCTGAAGCCAGATTTGAATGCAGAAAGATGTCTTCCTGACTCCAGACCCAGCACTCTATCTGCGGTGCCACCTACCTGCCTGACTCATAATTTAGTGCCTTTTATTGCCCCACTACACAATGCTAGTACTTTCAAATCATTGTTCTTCAAGCCATCAATAATTGCTGAATTTTCTAGTGTTTTAAAATGTGTGAATCTCTTTACAGATATCATCTCATTCAAGCCTCACAAATACAGATGTTTTCTTTTCAATTTTATAGATAAGACTCAGAGAGATTCAGTGATTTTCTCATCATCATACAGCTATTACGTGTCAGAGGCAGGATTTGAGTGCAGGTCTATGTAAGTCTGAGGCTACAAACTATATTGACTACCTCTCCAATAAATACTTATGAAACAGCTAATATAAAAGCAGTGTTACACTCTGTTAAGTACCATGAACATTACAAAAGGAGTATTTGATGTGGTCCCTCCCCTCAGCAGGTTTGTAACCTGACATCCCTTCTCAGTTCCAACATGTCACTTGATGAATATGTATTGGTGGGTAGCTTCATCCTGATCAGAGGGACTAGAGAATCATAACCATGGTTTTTCTTTCTTCTGAACTGAGAATAATGACAATTCCTGCAAAGACACAGATCACAGCCTCCCCAAAATTTTCCTTCAAGTTTTACTATAAAAAATTCAGAGGAATTATACACACTGGGATATACCTACACACACAAAAAAAGGCCAGGTTTAGCATCTCTGGTGTGTGCTTGTGTGGGTGGGGGGAAAGGGAAGAGAGTGTAATGAGGTAAAATATGTACATACCTTTTGTTTGTTTTACAGAATGAAGTTTAATGTTAATTGAAGTTAACCTAAGGTCATCCTATCTTGAGAATTCTGGATTTTCACTTTCCACTTAATAACTGCTTTCCTTAGATTACTCACATTCATGCTGCCTTGCTGGTCTCCTCTGTATAGACCGTGCCCTGGATAATTAAGTAAAGGTGGAAAACTCCTTTTTAGAGTTGAGAATTATTTTCTTTAGAATCATTCCTCAGCTAATAGAAATGACAAGAGTTGTCAATTACTATGTAAAAGGTAAAGGGATCATCCTACATGAAGACGCATTGTTCACTTTTTTATCTCAGTGAGAAATTCTAGAAATGGCTGGCAGACCTTTAGAAAAAAATATCACATGATTGTGACTCTCATTTCTGCCTTTATTATGGTTGTTTTATCCCTGCCAACTGATGTTCTGTCAAGAAAAAGTGACTTACCTGGACAAAGGCAAGGAATTATTTGAATAGAAAGAAAAGGTTAGCTGTCTTTCCCATTCCAATTACAATCATTGTCACCAACCAGAGACATGTCTATTTCAATGGTTCAGAATACTAGTGAGCAGCTATTTCATTAATGTTTAATAGATTCAGAAATAGAGACTTCTGAAGTTCCTTGTTACCTGAATACTAGTTGCCTACTTGTTTCACCAACCATGCCCAATTACTGAAGCTATAGAACAGACCAAAATGAGACTACACAATGAATTTAATCATTGGATCCTGGAATAGGAAAAGTTTTCTATTATCCGTCTGAGAAGAGATGAGGTCTTAACATTGTCATGCTATAAGTCTTTGACTATTTGTCATAAGGACTTGAATAAGAATAATATTCTATTGTCATAACAACCTCTTTAATAAAAAAGGAAATGGTACAAGGATGATTTACTTTTGTTGTAATCTATAAATTGATTGATGTATAACTTGTAGTCTTGCAGCATCTTCTTATGCAAAGGTGAAGCAGATAGGAAAGGATGTAGGAACAAAGAGCAAGACTACTGCATTTTCTTGAACACGTTGGCTTTTATGTGAAGCACATAAACTGTGTTTCATCCTTTAGAGACAGGAAATAATATCACCTATTCCTACTATTAATATGTATAGATTTTTGTCTAACTGCATCTATAAATTGAATGCTTTCTCAGAGCACTCTAATATGTTATCCTCATTGATAATATAGTGTTATCTGGATGTCAATCTCAAATCAATAACTATAAGTGTTATTTTAATCAATATAATGACAATATTGATTCTTCTTTTTTTCAGCACCCTGCATGGAATATACTTTGAATTAACTCAGTGCTTCCTAAGCCAAAAAAATGTCCAAGTTGGGGAACCAAAAAATAGAAAAAAAGGGGGGGAACTTCCTCGATCAGGCAGTATTTGTAAAACCTTTTAAGGAAAATACCCTTATTATTTTGCTAAATAAAAATATAAAGTTGTGGTTGCTTTGATGAATTATGGAAATCATCAATTATATATTATCTAATCCATTTTTGAAGGTAGCATAGAGTGGTAGGAAAACTGTTAAACTTGATAGTCTAAGGTGAAGTCATAACACTGCCATTAATTCTCTCCATGACCTCAAGGAAATCTATTATTGAATGCCCCAGTTTTATCATCTGTGAAATGGGAATGCTAATTCCATTAGAATGTAAACTCCTTGATGTTAGGGACTATTTTTTGTCTTTGTATCTCCAGGCCCTGGTACAACGTCTTCAACAAAGTAGGTTTTTAATAAATGTTGTTAACTTTGACTACTTTAAGGAGTCCTTTGAAGATCAGGGGAGACAAAGTGTTGAGCACTTTGTAAAGTACTTTACCAGTTGAAAAGTCATCATTATTCACATGTAGGAATCTGAAATATAAATGTCCACTTCTATTCATGCTGAATAATCAGGGTACCATCTTTTCCTGTCCTTTGAGATTCTCTGCAATATTAAATGTAAATGAAAGAAGAGATGTTAAAAAGACAAAACCAATAGTGCCTTGAGGATCCTATATTTTCATGTTGATGCTGTATCTTTTTACTTTATGTGGATGGGACAGACCTGAGAAGTTCACATAACACATTCTCTTACTTTCAAGCTCTTCCCAAAAGAGAGGAACCTTTTCTTCAAGGTTTTAAACTCTAGGAAATCTGCCAAACCACCTTCAACAACCTATTTTGTGGTTTGCTATGGTGGCTTTTCCCTGTACAAGTAGAATCCACTCAACTTTTCCCTAACAGTGAAGTAAACGATTGAAGTAATATATTACAAAATTCAAGATAAAATTATTCCTGTCTGGTGGGGAAAAAGAGGGACCTCCTCCTCTGACCATCTTGGCTCTGTAGACATTGATCTATACAACTTAAACTCACTCCTCAGTGACAACCCTTCACTTTGTTAGAGATGTCATTAAATGGGCCTTTTTCATTTCAGTTGGATTCTAAATAGACAGTAAAGCAATAGACTCATTTTTATGAAATGATAGAAAAACAAATTTTTATTATGCACAAAAGTGTTGAGGATGGAATTGTTGCAAAGTAAATCAGTTTATGAAATATTCATGTACCTAGTTGTTTATGCGATAACCTAAGGAACATATAAGAACAAATAGTTGGAACAGCAATTATAAATGAGGGTCATAATGATAGTGTAGGTAATTGAGGCTACTGAGTGTAACTTGATAGAAGTTTAGTTAATGGGCTTGAAAAGTAGAGAAAAAGTATCAAAATGTTTATAATGACAGACATAATTTGCATGACAAAGAAGTTGGTAA
Source organism: Phalanger gymnotis (assembly GCA_028646595.1). NCBI lineage: Eukaryota > Metazoa > Chordata > Mammalia > Diprotodontia > Phalangeridae > Phalanger > Phalanger gymnotis. Next base: position 7,055 of record JAQQSZ010009137.1, read on the forward strand.
AGTATTTTGGATCGGACTATTGAATGTGATTTTTATTTTAAAAAGAAAGCTTCAGGAGACATCTGGCACATATTGCAAGAAATGAAAGCAGTGAGAACAAAAAAGCATTTTTAATCTATGACACCTGTCTGTCATATGTATTACAATACCCATAATGTGTCCTATTACTAATTAATACTTCCATGATGCCTCTAAAATATGTAGCATTCCCCAGTGGGTTACTGGTATTACAATTGACTCTAGATTAAAGATCCTTAACTTGGAATCCATGAACTTGATAAAAAAAATAGCTGTAAATCAGTATATTTCAGTTTCCTTTGTAATACTATGTATTTTATTTTATGCATTTAAAATCATTAATCTGGAAGGGGTTCCACGGCTTCACAAAAATGTCAAAGGTCTCTGTGACATAAAAAAAGCTCAGAACCATTATTCTAGATTGCCTTTGTAACATTTGCTTTATTAATTTGATTTGATTTTTAGATTTGATTTTGCATAAGAAGCTCTATAAAAATATTTTATTTCTAGGCTCTATGGCTGTTGTTCAGGTACAATCCCTTAAGTGAATAGTGGTATCTTGGGGCAAAATGTTGAATCATTGGAATCAATCAATAAACATTTATTAAGAGCCTGCTAAGTTCCAGGCACTGGGGATATAAATAAGAAAAAGAAAGATAACCCTTGCCCTGAAGGACCTTATAGTCTTCTAAGTTAGGAAAGAGAGAACGGCAGTATTGTCTAGTGGATAGAAAACTAGCTTTAAATTCAAGAATAATTGGTTCAAATCCTATCTCTGATGTATTTTGGCTCTGATTTTGGGTGTCACCTTTTTTCATAGTGCCAGGAAACTCAGATAATGAAAGTGACAGCACAGTTACCTAACTATGGAGTTATAGAGGACATTTCCTTACTATTAGTGCCATTGAAAGTATAGGTCCAAAACTTTATATACATGCATAATACATGCATGCATACATACATGTGTAAATGTGTATACATATTTATGTGCATATGTGTATGTGTGCATATACACATATACACATACAAACACACATACATAAATATGTCTTATAATAAATTCACAGTTCCTGTGTCTGTGTCTCCCTGATGCCAAAATAAGCTGTCAATCCACTGAAAATATTCCATCAGTCATCTGGATATTTTCACTTCTTGGTGTTAAACAACCAAGTTCGATTTTTGACAGGTTTGCCTGGCTTCTTTGGCATGATATAGACCAAGCCTCAGCCTTCCTGTTTCTTTCACTTTACTTGGTACCCAAACATCCCATGATATCTGCAGCAGCAGTTTATATTCAAACACAGAATTCCAAATAAGTGCAGATGCTGTGGGTAAAAAAAGGAAGAAAAAAGAAAGGTTTTTCATGCTTAGGAAAATTGAGCCTTGCGTTTATACTATACTAGAAATGCTGAATGGTGTGTGTGTGCGTGTGTGTGTTGGCAGGGAGGCATGGAGAAAAAGAAGCAACAAACAAACCCCTCTAGCACTATATATAGACTACTTGCAAAAAGAAAAACAAAAGAATCAGTCAGTAGGAGGAAATGGTTTCAGTGACTTAATTTACCATCACTTAGCCATTGGATTTTAACATTAAGAGAAAACGCATTTCATAAATATGATTCACTTGGAGAAAATGACTGATATAATTAATAGAGAAGAAATTAATCTTGAGGCATAAAAATAAAATCAGAACTGATAGTAATTTAGTTTCTCCCTTCTCCCACTAAAACCCAGAAACAAAAGGTAGAAGCATCAAACATAATTTATTGAAGGAATGATTAAAGGAATTTGGATAAGAACAAGGCAAAGAAAGAAAAGCACATATTATATTGGTAGAACCAAAGAAAAATCCCAGCATATACAACAATCTTTTAAGTTATCATTGATTTTAATAAAGGAAAGAGGAGAAAGGATAGAGAAGAAAGTACACTTTGAAGTTATAGAAGACATATAGTAATAATAAGAGTTAGCACTTATATAGCACTTTGAGCTTTTCAAAACACTTTGCAAGTGTTATTTGAACCTCACAACAACCTTGTGAGATAGGTGCTGTTTCCTTTCCTCTTTTACAAATAAGGAAATCAAAAATAAGGAAGCTTAACCAAGTTGCACAGGGTCATTAGAACCCAGTACTCTGTCTACTATACCACCTAAGGCTTGAATTATTACAATAATCCTTATCCAGAACAAAATCAAAATACGTTTTGAGATCCTTTCCCCAAAGCCAACATTCAATCCTCAAAGCTACTCAAGCGAGTTTTTGTACAGGACAGTTCTAACCATGCTAATGCCTTTCTCAACAAACTCTAGTGGTTCTCTGTTTGTGTAATCAAATACTAACAATAAGGTCAAAATGTAAGTCACTGTTTTCCCCCAGCTGTCTCCCTTTTCCCCAACTTTCCTATCATTGTGGGTATCAGCATCATCCACTCAGCACTCAAGCTTACAACTTAATGTCACACATGACTTGCCACTTGCTCTTATCCCACATTCTTTTTCCCTGTCTTCTCCAGTCTTACAGCTACCACAGTGGTGCAGACTCTCATTACTTCTTTCCTGGACCTTTACGATAGCCTTCGGGTAGGTCTCTTTGTCTGTGTCTCTCCCTAATCAATCAGCTAATAGTGTTCTTGAATTTCAAGTCTGCCGTGCTCCTATTCAATAAACTCTAATAGAATACAACCTTTGTTGCTCAGTAGTTCAGTGGTGCCCTACTCTTCATGACCCTGTGGACCATTCTGTGCCTGGAACTTTCTTGGCAAAGATACTCGAGTTGTTTGCCATTTCCTTCTTCAGTTGGTTAAGACAAACAGAGGTTAAATTTCTTGCAGGGGATCACATAGTTAGTAATTGTCTTAGTCCGGTTTTGAATTCAGGACTTCTTGATTCTAGGTCCAATGCTATCCACTGAGTGACCTAGCTGTCTCCAGCATGCTATTACCTCTGAGATAAAATAGAAAATCCTCTGGCACTTAGAGCCCTTTAGTTATGTTTTCCCTTCCTGCTATCTCAATTCTACATACTCAACACTGGCCTACTTTGCTGTTCCTCTCTTAGGATACCTCATCTCCTGATGTGATTCCTCTTCATTGGTTGTCCAATAATCCTGCAATGCTCACTCTCCTCAGTGCCATCTCACCACTCCCTTAACAATTCAGCTTCAATACAACTTTCTTCAGGAAACATTTTTATATCTTCTACTGCTAGTACCTTCCTTCTGGAATTACCTTCTGTTCATTAACCACACACACAAACACACACATATACATTTTCCCATAGTTATTTGTGCATTTTTTCTTTCCCCATTATAATCCATTATAATAACTGTAACAAGGCAGAGACTATGATTTTGTCTTTCTTTGTATTCACAGTGCTTAGCATGGGGCCTGGCACATGGTTTGTGCCTAATAAGTGCATATTGAGTTATTTAAAATGTTTCTCAACCTATATCCAAGTTACTTTTTTTTCCAGTAATGTCTTACACTATTCTCCATATGCTCTATGATTCAGCCAAAATGGCTTTCTTGCTGATCCTTCCAAATAACACTCTGTCTCCTATATTTGTGTTTTATTCAGGGTGTCTCTCATGCCTAGAATGTACTACTTCCTTATCTCTACCTCTTCGACTCCTCTATTTCCTTCAAAACTCTGCCCTAGTACCACCTTCTCTGCCAACATAAAGCTTTTCTGGACACTTTTTGGACTCTAGATTATTAATTTTTTTCTTTATATTTTGTAGATAGCCCATGGTTTAAAGCCTATTTTCATAATGTTCTCCTCATTGATAGAGATTGATACCTCAGTGTTCCACACCCATGTGAAGGGTAAAGTTGTCGAGAGCTTGAGATAAGGCTCATTTTGGTCTTCTGGCTTTAGTTTTTAACAGATGAGAGCTGCAGAATTGCACGTTCTCTTCAGGGAAGAGCAAAACCAGAAACCTCTTCTCCCCTGAAGGGAGAGAAAGACTCTAAGAAGAATCTGACTTGTAGAGGAGCTAGCAGTTTGAACAATCCTTGTCTCCAGCCTACTACATTAGAGACATTGGAAAATTTCATCTTGATGTGAGAATTGAAATTCTGTCTTCTGCTTCAGCTGAGATTTATCACTCCCAAGGGAGAGCTCATGAATGTTGTATTGTCTAGTATATTCTCATTTGTATCTTTTTTTTATTTTTTAATTTTTTTGCTATTGGCTTGCATAAATGGATTTGTTCACTATTTACTGTGTGTGGTCTTCGTGAAACTTGTATTTAGTGAAAAGTACTTGGAGGAGAGTACTTAAGTAGCTTATGGCATTCCTTCGCTGTTAAGAAATAGTGAACAGATGCATGGCTCAAACCTCAAAATTATTCCCCTAGACTTACAATATATAGGGGGACCAACATATGTAATTCTAGTCTATTATCCTTTCTTTGAGATTAGCAGAGTGACCAGCTTCTGGTGCCAAACTCCTTCCCTTCCTGGCAGGACTTAGCCTCCTTTGTAGAAGAGTGGAAGGAGGCTGACAGTTTTTACTTGTGACTTTCTAAAAGCCACATCTATATGGACCCATGTGGATACACATAACTGACATTGGCAATACACATACACAATCTATACAAATACATACATAGAAACATACATACATAATCTCTGTGTATACACACAAATAAGTGTGGATGTGTTTTGTGTATATATGTATAGGTACATATGTAATATATAAAAACACACTCAACACATATGTCTGTATATGTGTGTGTGTGTGTGTGTGTGTTTCTGGGTATTTTCTCTCCCTCCATAGAATATAAGCTCCTCGAGGGTAGAAAATGCTTCATTTTATTTTTATATCTCCATTGCCTGGCACATAATAGTTGCCTCATAGATATTTGTTGGTTGGTTGGGTGGACATTCTGTTTGAAATCTACATTATGATTCATTATATCTGGAAACCATCCTTGGAATGATTTCCTCCTTTTGAGGTCACTTCTCTTAATCTGCTGGGTCAGAGGGCAAGATAATGTGGAGTGGTCATAGCCTTCTTCCTCACTAATTTTACAACCTGTACTTTTACCTTTAACACCATTGTAACAACAATGTTACTTGTAGCTGCTGTGGAGGTATAAGGCCAATAACACCAGCACACAGGAGGGCTGCTAGAACAGGATCTTTGATCTGCTTTTCTAAGGAAAACAACTTTAAGGGGTTAACAGCCTCACTTTAATTAAACATACGTATATCATTCACTTAGTTCAGAGAGAGAAATCAACACTCTGAACTTAAGAAAAACACAAACAGAAACTGCAATTAGAAATTATATAAACAGAGCAAATAACACAAATCAGCCGACAGGGCTTCTGTCTGTTCATAGCAATACATACATAGTTACCAGAGAGAGAAGCACCAACATCTGGATCTTCAAAGCTGGGGGCTTCCTTAATGGCTACCCAGAGTCTCATCTGGCCAAATCACACGAACACTCTTCCAATGAGTGAGCCCCAAAGCAAAACGCTAATGTCAGAGTATATGTACACTTCTTCAGGTTCAGAGGGTGTCACAACCATGTGACTCAAACTTATGTGACTTAGGCTTTCTCGTGACTTAAGCAGGTCATCAAAGACTCTTTTTTTTTCTTCCATTTTCTTTTTTTTTTATTAACATCTTTAGTTTTCAGCATTAATTATCACATGCGTTTGAATTACAGATTTTTCTCCCCATTTCCACCCCCCCCACTCCAAGATGGCGTACACTCTGGTTGCCCCGTTCCCCAGTCTGCCCTCCTCTCTGTCCCCCCATTCCCCA
>JAQQSZ010009138.1:0-12849 GCA_028646595.1 Phalanger gymnotis
TTTGGTCTTCTTTGTCCCCAAAGAAGGTTTCCAGAGTCTGAAACTGAATCTGGGTGTGTTTTCGCCATCTGGCCATGTTCCCAGCCAACTTACTTGACCCTTGAGTTTTTCCGCAGGATATGACTGCTTGTAGAATAATGAGTTCTATGTTCCATGCTTGGGCAGATGAGCTGCCTCACCAGCACTCCTCCTTCCCTAAGAACCCCCTACCAGGACTGGGCTTAGATCTTCAGCAGGCTCTTCACTCCTGCTCTGATCAGCCACTTAATTCCTCCCACCAGGTGGGCCTGGGGCCAGAAGCAACTGCAGCTGTAGTTCTAAAGCTGCCCCACCTCTGCTGCCCCAGGGGCGGTGGCCGAACCGCAAACTCATTCCCCGCAGCTTTTCCCACTAACCTTCTCTGTTGTCTTTGCTGTTTGTGGGTTGAGAGGTCTGGTAAATGCCACAGCTCACTGATTCAGGGTGCTAGGGCACACTCCACCCGGCTCCTGGTCTAGTCGGTCTGAGGTCTGGTCGGTCGTGCTGCCCACACTGGGCTCTGCTAGGCTCACCTCCGCTCCCCTCAGCTTCCAGCTCCGTGTGGGATAGACCCCACCCAGAGACCATCCAGGCTGCCCCAGGCTGGAGCCCTGCTTCCCTCTGCCACTTTGTGGGTTCTGCAGTTCTAGAATTGGTTCAGAGCCATTTTTTATAGGATTTTGGAGGGACTCGGTGGGGAGCTCACGCCAGTCCCTGCTTTCTGGCTGCCATCTTGCCTCCGTCCCCCTGTTTTTATTTTTAAATTCAATTTTATTTTATGTTTAGTTCCAGATTTTCTCTCTCCCAACTTCCCTCCCCTTCCCATAATTAAGAAAGCAAGAAAAAAAACACTTCAAGCATGTATAGGCAAATATCTGTTTTGGGTCATGTTAAAACAAACAAACCAGCCTCAATGTGCACATCACTTCACCTTCTGGAGGAAGGTAGCTCGCTTTATATCAATCCTCTAGAATTGTGTTTGGCCATTTTGTTGATCAGATTTCTTAAGTCTTTCAAATTTGATTATCTTTTCAATTTTGCTGTTACTATATAAAGTACTGTCCTGGTTCTGCTCATTTCACTTTGTATCAGTTCAAATAGGTCTTCTCAGATCTCTCTGAAACCATCCCCTTCATCGTTTCTTATAGAACAATAGTATTCTGTATTGGTAATTAGGGTGGGATTTTTTTTTTTTACTGTTTTCTCTTTTAGCACTTATTAAATCAAGTGCCCTTGAAGAGTCTGGCCTTTGTTTCTTTGATTGAATTAGGAGCCTTTTATGACCTTGCCTCAAGGGAAAGCCTGGTTTGCATGGGTTTGAGTGACATGTTTGCGACGCCTTTAGGCCACATCAGTTTGAGTCCCACATTTGTGACCCTTTTAGGTCATGTGGGTTTGAGTAGCACATTGTGACACCCTTTGACCCTGAACAAGATATAAAAACCCAGAGGTTGACATTCTCCCTTGGGCCTCTCAGTCACTGGAAGAGTGGCATGGGACTCTGGGCAGCCATTTTAAAAACTCCCTGGCTTGCGAACCCAGATACTTTCCTGGTAACTATGAATTGTGATTTGGTCTGTTTATATTGTGTATGTTTGTGATTTGTTTGTATTTGCTCTGCAGCTCAGGGCACTGGCTTTTCCTCCTGAACTAAGTGAATGATATTCATGTGTTGGATTAAAGTAAGATTGTTAACCCCTTAAAGTTACTTTCCTTAGTAAAGCAGATCAAAGAACCTGTTTTAGCGGCCTTCTGCGTGCTGGTTGTTGTTGGTTTAATACAACTGCAGTAGCTGCTAACAAGACTGTTGCTACATACTCCATCACATTCATAGACCATAACTCAATCAGCATTCCCTGATTGATGGGCACTCTTTCAATTTCTAATTCTTTGCTACTACAAAAGAGCTGATACACACACACACACACACATCTTTCCCTCTTTCTTTGATATCTTTGGAATAGAGGCCTAATAGTGGTATCTCTAGGTCAAAGGGTATGCACAGTTTACCACTTTTGAAAAATAGTCAAAGAGTGGTTGTGAATGGGGCATCTAGGTGGCTCAATAGATAGAGTGCTGGGTTTGAAGTCAGGAAGAATTTGTCCTCCTGAGTTCAAATCTGGCCTTAGACACTTACTAGCTGTGTGATTCCAGACAAGTACCTTAACCCTATCTGCCTCAGTTTCCTCAACTGTAAAACAAGCTGAAGAAAACCCCAAATGGGGTCATGAACAGTAGGACATAGCTGAAATAACAGAACAACAATAAAAGTTATTAATGGCTCAATGTCCAGCAGGAGGTCTCCATTGGAGTATCCCAAGGATCTGTGCTTGTTGTTTAACTTTTTTTTTCAATGACTCAGGCAAAGGTAGAAAAGAGATTTTCAGATAATTATCCCCAAATCTCTTTCTCTCTTTATACAAGTGATTGCAGTGATGATGAGGGAAGGTTAACACATTGGATGACATAGGCTAGAATACTGAGCTGAATCTAATAAGATGAAATTCAATAGGGACAATGTAAAATCTTGCCTCTGGGGCAAAAAATAAAATCAATTTCACAAATGTAAGATGGACGAGAAATGGATAGATGTCAGGTATTATGAAAAAGATCTGGAAGTTTTAGTGGACTACAAGCTCAATATATGTATATATGTCAGTAGTATGATATGGCAGCCAGAAAAGCTGAGGTCCCCTCTTACTCCCAGATTCTATGATTTTGTGACCGTGGCTTTCACTCAGCTGGTTTTGTTGGCATTATCTTGTAGATATGTGATGCTCAAATATTTCTTTTTACAAAATCTCTTTTGTTTGACTAATTCCCTCCACCCGCCCACCTTCACTTATCATTTATAGAGTTAAGCTACAGATCAATCTAGAACACTGCTGGAACAATTGACTTTTCCACCAAATTGGTGAGTTGTTTTGATCCATCAGGCAGCCTGTTTTTCTAGCCAGTACCAACTCACCCACCAATTTTCTCTCTGTCATTTTTTTTTCACTGAATTGTCCAGGTGTTTTTGCTTTTAATATAGCCCTGACTAATTCCTTCTGTTAGTAAAGTACAGGGTTAGGAGGATTAGGAAGCCAAGTGAAGTCTTTTCCCTCCCAGTCCCCATGACTAGATCTTAGAGATTTTCTCATCAAGTTTAAAGAATTGTTTTACTGCACAGCTGTCTCAAGTAACAGTATAATTTTACCCCAGTGGGTACTGGAGTAATGAATACTCTCAGTAGTTAAATATTATCATCAGCTCCTCCCATGGTTTCAAGAGGAAAAGACCTACCCTCAAACTTTATGAGTGATGCTTTCAGAATTAAAGAGAAGATTTGGAAATCATTAAATCAAACAGAGTAGCAAGTTCCCTGGGTTTTGCTTTGTCCTCAAAGGTCGACATTAGCAAGCAGTTGGTACCCATACACCAGGGGTATTTAGTGTGTCTTAGCAGCTGCCAATGACACTAAAGGCTTTAAACACTTCTATTTAGAATTTTTCTATCATTACATGCCTTCCCCTACTCCACTTCTTTCTCAGGGACTGATAATCGAATCAATGTTACCATTGTTACTCTGAATGGTGTGGCATCTGATGGCCTGTAGCTACTGACTTGTACGTACCTTAAGATGAAGCTCCCTCTCTTGAGTGCCAGCCTGGATGCCCTCATATCCAACTATGACTGCGCTGTCCCCCTTGTCCCTCTTCCTTATCCTTCCATTTCACCTCCTGGACCCCCTATTCTATTTGGAAACAAATAGCCTTCATATTATACTTATGGCCACAGAAATGGTTTTTATGTATTTTGCATTTTATTTGTATGTGCACATATTGTTCCTTCTTCCTCCCATACAGTGTAAAGTCTTTGAGAACCACAACTATTTTCTTTTGTCAGTGCCTAGCACATAATAAGTGCTGAATCAATGAACCAATGAATGAATGAATGAATGAAAAAATAATTCTTAAACACTCTCTCTATTTCTCAGGCTCTGTGCTAAACATTAGGGTTGCAAAGAAAATGCAAAACAGTCCTTGCCTTTATATTTTAACAGAGGAGATAATGTGTTTATACTCGCATACACACGTATGTATGTATACATATATGTAAAATGTACGTAGTATATATGTGTGTATTTTATATATACACATACACACATCTGGTATGTATGTGCATATGCCTTATGTGTGTATATACATGTATATGCCATATGTGTGTATTTATATGTATGTGTCTATGAATATAGATATACCCACAAACATTCCTAGATACATGCACACACATATATGGGACAAATGGAAAATACATGTGCATATGACACATGCACAACATACACATACATACAAGTACGTATGTACATATACATTTACACAGACATACACATAGATGTATATGTAGATATTATATATAGATGCTATGTATATGTATACATACATACATACATGGGACCTGGGTTCAAATACTGCTTTTACATACTATGTGACCTTAAGTAACTCACTTTACTCCTCTGGATCTCAGTTTTCTCATCTGTGAAATCAAGCGGTTAGACCCAATGACCTCTAAGGTCCCTCGCAGGTCTAAATCTATACTCCTATGAAGAAAAACCACAATAGATGGAATTCCAAAGTGAAGAACTGCATCCAAGCAGAGCTCCATTATTACCCTGAGAAAAGCAGGCAGAGTTCAAGCAGGGCTGCTATTTCACTGAGACTCTTTCCCTTTCCGCTTTTTTTTTTAACCAAACGGAGATGAATTGTACTTGTCAGTGAGATCTGCAGGCTTAGAATAACAGTCGTCTTTCTTGTGTTTCTCTCAGCTGCGTGAGAGTTCAAAGAACAGGGTACCTCAGCTGGAACAAACCACAAAGTCTAACAGTATTGATAAAAGAAAATATTTTAACTGCATCTCTGGGCTTTTAAGAGAAGCTATGAAAGCCCCATCACTTGAAATTATAAAGTGACTTGGACAAAACATCCTGTATCCTATTGGGCTCCCTCTCGCCTAGGAAGGAGGAGGTGGATCAGATTTGATGGAAACGATTTCTCGTTAATTTCACTGAGTCAAAGGTTGTTAGTTACTGTTTCTTCCTTCTTGGGAAATACATAAACATTCTGAGGGCTGAGGAGACCAGCTACAGAATCAATCTCCTGAAACAGGGGTTCTCAGCCCCCATCAGTCAGTCAGCAAACATTTATTCAGTATTTACACTGTGCCATGTACTGTGCTAAGCTCTGAGGTCTGTAAACTTGTTTTTTAAAATATTTTAATAATTATATTTCGGTATAATTGACTTCATTTAAAATCTTATGTATTTTATTTTATTCATTTAAAAACATTATTTTGAAAGGCTTCACAGACTTCATTAGACTGCCAAAGGGGAACAAGACCCAGAAATCCTGCCCTGGAATCTCTTTAAGAACTGTTGAGGAAGATTCCTGTTTAAAACCCCTGGGATGGTAGACAGAGGGGAGAACCAGATATCCAGAGATCATAGCATCATGGGATTGGAGATTTAGAGCCAGAAGGGACCTTAGAGAGAATCTAGTTCAACCCCTATATTTTACAGATAATACACATTATTGTATTATTTTTCTTTTATAATATTTCAAAGTATATTTTATTTTAAAATAAGATATATTTTCCTAGGTCCAGGGAGGTTTAGTGTCTTACTCAAGAGAGCACAGGAAAAGTGAAAGAGTCAGGATCTGAACTCAGGTCCCTTGATTCCAAATTCAGCACTCCTTGGTGTTGGTTCCTTAGAGGGCCCAGGCAGATCTCTCAGGAACCTTCTCTTGCATAAGAGAGAGGAAACTGTGGAATAAAAGGCTATGGGGGGAAGACAGAAAACTAGTGAAGTCATTGGGCCTCCAGCATTCCTACAAAATGAGAATGTTGCTGCCCTCATATAAGAACTTGTAATTGTGCAAAAACAAAAACACAGTTAATGCCTCCTCTACCTGCTTGATGCAGCACTAAGGACTCAAGAGTGTCCCCAATCAATACTGAGAAGTGATGATTAATTCACATTAATAATATTAGAGGCAGCTTGGCACGGTAGAAAGAGAGATGGGGTTCCCTGAAGCCAAGAAGGCCTAGATTCAAGTTTCACCTCTGACATTTTAGCAAATCACACAGCTGCTCCGTGCTCCAGGCAATTATCTAAAATGATGTCGCAGAGAAGGTGCCAACCTGCATTGGTCGAGTGTTTCCTCACCTGGGAGTTTCCTCCATCATGGGTCTAGACCCTAGTCCTCTAGGCCGGGCGTTGTGCCAGGCATTAGAGACAAAACAAAATAAAACAGCCCCTGTTCTCAAGGAGTTTATTTACTCTCAGGCAAATAATTAAGTACGTGATAGATTCAAAGTAAATACACGGTAATGGTGGGGGAGTGAGGAGGGGGAACACTCCCCTCCCTCCACCCAGGCCAGATCAGGAAAGCCCTTATGGAAGGGAGAGAGGCATTGGAGCTGAACCATAAACCCTACCATGGCCACATAGTGAGGCTCTGTGATGCTGAATAAAGTCACTTCCCTTCAATGGAAAGCATTCCCTTGGGAATATGAGCTTTTTGAGTCTCAAGGTCTACAGAATTGGGAGTTTAGGTTATCATAGCCCAGCACTTCTGGGTCCTGGAATGAAAAAGGCTGAGCCCTGTCTCTTTTGCCAGTGATAAGTGTGGGTCAGGCAGCAATGGGAATGTGCTGGGCAGGGCAAGAACTGTCTCCCATTCTCACAAGGACCCAAGGGCCTCTGTATCATGAGTTTCTGTATACACACATAGGCTCCACCATGGGCTCCACCAGACTGATGGACTAGGACACAAAAAAAGGTTAAAAACCCTTGACCATTCTCTTTATTCTCTTTTCTGTTCTGAACTTAAATAACTCCCAAAACAGTATTTCCATACGTACAACAGAACACACGCACATTTATACATGTGTCCAAATATCTCTTCCTCACTTCCAGCTTCGCTTCTTATGTGGCAACAGGAAGCCTGTAATTTTACATCTCGTGGTGTTTTATCAATCAATCAATCACTAAACATTTATTAAACTCCTGCTGTATATCAGGTGCTTTGCTGAGTGGTAGGGATAAAAAAAGTCTAAAGACAGTCCCTGCCCTCCAGATGCTTACAGTCTAATATGCAAAGCAATACATACATACACACATACACTTATACACACACATACACATACAGAAACTATATACAGAATAAACAAGAAATAATTAATAGAGGGAAGGCACTAGGATTAAGAAGAGTTGGAATTGGCTTCCTGTTCAAGGTGGGATTTTAGTTGTGACTTAAAGGAAGCCAGAGAGGTCAGCCATCGGTGGAGAACATTCTAGGCATTATCATCTTTCCTATTCTTCCCTACACTTTGCTTTGGTGAATAAAGGAAATTTATTGCCAATAGCCTTCCCTTCGTTCCTCTGTGCTCTTTTTCTACCGGTCCCATCTTCGTTTTCCCAACGGAGGAGCTCTCTAATATTCATTTATACCATTCACTATCTTCTTTCCTCTCTAGAAAATATGAAATAAACCCAGGTTCAGTCACTTAAACACACTTAACTTTCATGCTAAATAAGTGGGGTGGGCATTTTTAACCACAAACTTGCTTTTTTTCTTTTTTAATGTTATAGCTGTTTTTTTTACATAATACATATATATTTGTATTTTATTTTATGTATTAAAAGCATTTCTCTGAGAAGGCATCTATAGGCCTCACCGTACTGCTGGGCCAGCTCACAAAGTTTAAAATCTTTGGACATTCCATTTTATCTCTTTTTGTGCTCAATTTAAATATGAAAAAAGAGTATTTCCATACACACAACAGAACATACCCTGCTCTCCCACAATTCTAAATGTAACCATAAATCTTCATTTCATAGCAGTGCTTACTTTTTTAAACATATATAATAAATTCTACCCATTATTAAAAAAAATCTTCTTGCCTATGCCCTTTTCTGTTCTCTCCTGTGCATTTAAAAAATATTTTAATGGCCCACCTCGGGTGTGTGTGTGTGTGTGTGTGTGTGTGTGTGTGTGTGTGTCTATTTTTAACCCCTCATTCCCCTTTCCCTCTGAAAAAAATGAGAGAAGGGAAAAAATCCCTAGTAACACATAAGCAAAATGAATCCACAATGGCCATGTTAAAAAGTTTAAATAGAGCTTTCCCTTTTAAAGGGGTATGTTGCTTTCCATCTTTTTGGGGGTTGGGGAAAGAATGGGCAGAGCCTTCAGGCCCCTAAAGTCTGGTTTTTTTTAATTTCAAAAAACGTATGTTATTCTTTTATTTTTATATCACTTTCCTTTCTCTGTATTTCTCTTCCTCTCTCCTCCCCAAATACCCACCCCTTCTAACAAAGAATAAGAAAAGGAAGAAGGAAACAAAAATTAACTAAGCACCTACTGTGTGGTCTCATCTGTAAAACGAGCCAAAGAAGGAAATGGCAAACTACTCCAACAGCTTTGCCAAGAAAACCTTGAATGGCACCATGAAGAGTCAGACACAGGTAAAGAATTACTAAACAGGAAGAGGAAGAGGAAGAAGAAGAAGAAGAAGAAGAAGAAGAAGAAGAAGAAGAAGAGCACCGGGCAGAATATGAAAGAGCAAAAATCACTCCCAAAACAAAGCAGCAAAGCGAGTATATCAACTGAGTCCAACTCTATACAACATTCTGCACCTATAGTCCTTCATCTTGGCAAAGAAGGAGAGAGGTGCTTTTTCTAATCTTTTTTTCAGGCACAACATACTGTGAAACAATTCCACTTTGCATCTGCTTCTCTGGCTGGTTTCAACAACCTGAGCATCTCCTGGTAAGCCACCCTTCCCTGCCTCCTTTTGTGTGTCGTCAAGGGCAGAGACTGTCTTTCCTTTTATTAATTGTACCCCCAATGCTAGCACAGTGCTTAGCACATAGTAGGCACTTAACAAATGTTCGTTGAATTGTTGAATTCAAATCCCCTACTGTACCCCTTGACTTGCTGTGTGACCTTGGACAAGTCACTGATTCTAGCGAAGTGTCAGATTCCACATATGAAAAAGGTTAATGATTCCCATTTGAAAAGACTTGCTGTATAAATATACTGGCTAATTCACATTCATGTGGCACCTTAAGATTTGAAACACCTATTCCTGTGAAGCAGGTGTTACAAATATTAATAACCTCCTTTTCACAGATTAGAATGAGAGGTTCTGATATGTTAAGTTATTTGCCCAGGTAAGTATGCCTAGTAAGTATGAGAGCTGGGGTTTGAATCCATCCCTCTTCTTAATCCAAGATAGCTTCCTTCTACCCTGGAGGTGTTTCTCTTGTTTCTCTTAAGACCATCAGATCTTAATTTTCAAGTGGTCAAACCAGATTGAAATGTAATTGGGAAATGTTTAATGTAATAAATAAACATATAATGCAATACAGATAATGTTGATTTGTGGGGTTTTTTTTGGTAAATAATATTTTATTTTTTGAATTACATGTGAAGATAGTTTCCAGCATTCATTTTTCACAAGATATTGAGTTCTAATTTTTTTTCTCCTTCTTTTCTTCCCCTCTCTCCTCCCCAAGATGGCGAGCAATTTTATATATTCACAATCATGGAAACATATTTCCACATCAGTCGTGTTGTGAAAGAATAAACAGAACAAAAGGAGAAAGCCAGAAAAAAAGAGAAAATAGTACGCTTTGATTTGCATTCAGACTCCAAAGCTCTTTCTCTAGATGTGGGAAGCATTTTCCAACACAAGTCTTTTGGAATGGTCTTGGGTCATTGTATTGCTGAGAAGAGCTAAGTTAGTCATAGTTGGTCATCATACTATGGCGCTGTTACAATGTTCTTCTGGTTCTGCTCGCTTTACTCAGCATCAGGTCATGTAAGTCTAAAATCCATGTGCTCATCATTTCTCATAGCACAACAGTATTCCATTACATTCATATACCACAACTTGTTCAGCCATTCCTCAATTGATGGGCATTCCCCCAATTTCCAATTCTTTGCCACCACAAAGAGAGCTGATATAAATATTTTTGTACGTGTGGGTCCTTTTCCCTTTTTTATGATCTCTTCAGGTTACAGACCTACTAGTGGTATTGCTGGATAAAAGAGTATGCATAGTCTGATTGCCCTTTGGGCACAGTTCCACAACTTTCTAAGTTAGTATGTGACTCACAAGAATGTTTCTATTTGGGTCCAACACCACTGCACCATGCCAAACTCCTTCCCAAGGACCAATGAGAGAATGCCCATTGAATGTGCTTTAGAAAACAGAGAGTGTGAGGAATAGGCCAAGTTTTATTTGAAGATGGGATAGCTTTTCTGTGATGTGAGACAACTTGCCTGTTCTTCCAGGGGAGAAGTATACCCACTGGAAGACAAACATCTTATGGATGAATTCTCAAAAACCTTTAAAAAGCATTTAATACATGTGCCACACAAATAATTCTCAAATTTAAGCAAGCAATGTTTGAGGGTTTTTTTAGTCTGTGTTTTCTTTTCACAATGTGACTAATATGGAAATGTTTTTCATGTGGGTTATTGCAGCCTTCCTTAATAGTTCACACTCTGTACTACAGTTTATCATATGCTAATCATGTGGTAATAAGAGCTGGTCAGAAAAAGCCTGAAAGAAGAGGAAATAAATCAAAGGCAGTCACTTTAGGGAGATAGAGAATTTGGCACATAAAATTGAAACAAATACTAAAATTGGTTTTAGAAGTAATTTTAAAATGTTTTTAAAAACTTAAGCAAGAAATTACTATTAAATTCTCTTTATGAGGCAAAAATAATCCTACTGACTAAAACCAGGGAAAGATAAAGCAAAGAAAGAAAACTATTGACCAGTATTGCTAACAAATATTAATTCAATAATTTTAAATAAAATTCTAGCAAAAGATTATGGCAATATAATTTTTTTTTAAAGTTCACTATGACCAACTTTGATTTATGCTGTGGGTACAAAGATATTCAACTGTAAGACAGTAGGTTAGAATTTGCAACTCTCTTACTTTCTCTCCTCTCTCTATTTAAAAGAAAAGTGGCAGCAACCACTTCCTCTTTATTCAAATTGTCATGAGGCCATTGACCTCTGGGCCATCTGCTCACATATGCTTACTTTCAAGAGACATTTGAAAGATCTCGATAAAGCAACTGCCTTTGATTTATCTTCTTGCAGGCCTTTGTGGATAAACTGTGGACAGAGTGTGAACTATTAAGGCAGGCTGCAATAACCCACAGCTTTAGCAGAATTAAAGTGCAATAGCTTCTGAAAGAAAGAAAGAAAGGAGGAAGAAGCAAATAAAGGAGGAAAAACAAGAGAAAGTGAAGATAAGCTTTCCATTTTCATTTGATTCTGTAACCAAGCATTAATAATACAAATACCTAGCATTTATATAGCATCCCCACTATGCGCTAGGCACTGTGCTAAGTACTGCTGTTTTTATCCCTATTTGACAGTTGGAGAAACTGAAGAATGCAGAGGTTAAATGACTTGCCTAGGATCACACAGCTAGTTAGTATTTGAGGCTAGATTTGAATTTGAACTCAGGTCTTCCTGAAACCAAGCCCAGCCTGCTATCCATTGGACCTTCTAATTGACTAATTTGCAAATCGTCACTGTCAAACCAGTTTTCAGAAGAAGAAATCAAAGCTATCTATAGTCAAATAAAAAATGTTATTGATTGGAGAACTGCAAATTAAAACAATTCTGAGGTACCACCTCATACCTATCAGAAATGACAAATGCTAGAAGGGATAAGGGGAAATGAGAACACTAATAAACTGTTGGCAGAGTTGTGAACTGGTCCAACCTTTCTGGAGAACAATTTAGAATTATGTCCAAAGGGCCATAAAACTGTGCATACCCTTGGACCCAGAACTACAACTACCAGTTCTGTACCCCAAAGAGATCAAAAAAAGGGAGAAGAACCTCTATAAAATATTTATAACATCTCTTCTTGTGGTGACAAAAAATTGGAAATTGAGGGGATGCCTATCAAGTGGGGAATGGCTGAACAAGTTGAAGCCATCACAATATGATTGTGATGGAATCCTATCATGTTGAAGAGGAGTGGTTTCAGAATACCTTGGGAAGGTCTTTATGAACTAATGCAAAGTGAAGTAAGCAAAACCAGGAGATCTTTATGCACAGTAACAGCAATGTTATAATGCTGGTCAACTATGAAAAACTACTCCAATCAATACAGTTATCCAAGATAACTCCAAAAGATTCATGAAGAAAAATGCCATCCGCCTCTAGAGAAAGAACTAATGAACCCTGAGTACAAATTGAAGTATAGCTTTTCACTTTCTTTCTTTTTCTTTTTCTTTTTCTTTTTTTTTTTTCATTCAGGACATTTATTTTAACAGTCAAATCCTTAAGATGAACTAGATGCTGCAACAGCTGCTCTCTTGGGTTTGGGTGTTGTTCCTTCACGGAATCCATTCCTGATCGGCAATAGACAATTTTTAGGTGCCTCATCCGACCAGTACCAGTGGTGTTGCGTCACTTAGCTTTTGCACTCCAATTATACTTTCTCTTGCGTTTAGCAGGATATCCACATTTGCCACATGCTGACTTTTTTTTAAATATGTTTAATTTTCAGCATTGATTTTCACATGCATTTGAATTACAGATTTTCTCCCCATTTCCACCCCCCCACTCCAAGATGGCATACACTCTGGTTGCCCTGTTCCCCAGTCTGCCCTCCCCTCCGTCACCCCATTCCCCTCCCATCCCCCTTTCCCTTACTTTCTTGTAGGGCAAGATAAATCTCTATGCCCCATTGCCTGTGCATCCTATTTTCTAGTTGCATGAAAAAAAAACTTTTTTACTTTCGAACAT